>JAXCGZ010008974.1:15000-16577 GCA_037179515.1 Halocaridina rubra
TTCTTGCTCTCACCACTTCATTCCTAACCCTATCCAATCGAGATACACCAATCATACTCCTCAGGCATTTCATCTCAAACACATTTAGTTTCCGTCTCTCACTTACTTTCATACCCCATAACTCTGATCCATACATCACAGATGGCACAACCACTTTCTCATACAAAACTTTCTTAACATTCATTTCCAACCCTCTATTCTTCATCACTCCTTTCAATGCACCCAACACTTTACATCCTTCATTCACTCTGTGACACACATCTGCTTCCACTCCACCATTTACAGCTATAACCGAGCCTAAATACTTAAACTGATTAACCTCCTCAAGTGTCTCTCCTTTCAACATAACATTCAATCCAGCGCCATCCTCATTTCTTGTACACCTCATAACCTTATTCTTTCCCATATTCACTCGCAACTTCCTTCTCTCACACACCATTCCAAATTCTGACACTAACTGACACAGCTTTACCTCTGAATCTGCCACCACAACAGTATCATCTGCAAACAGCAACTGATTCAGCTCCCACTCGTTATCATCCCCATCTACCATTCTCAAACCTCGACCACGCACTCGCTCATTCACCTCTCTTACAACTCCATCAATATACAAATTGAACAGCCATGGTGACATCACACATCCCTGTCTCAGTCCCACACTCACTGGAAACCACTCACTCACTTCATTCCCTACCCTAACACAAGCTCTACTACCCTCATACAAACTCTTCACTGCATGCAACAATTTACCATTAATTACATATAATCTCAAAACATTCCACATAGCCTCTCTATCAACTCTATCATATGCTTTCTCCAGATCCAAAAATGCACAATACACATCCTTACCCTTTGCTAAATATTTCTCACATAACTGCCTAACTATAAAAATCTGATCTATACAATCTCTACCTCTCCTAAAACCACTCTGCACCTCCGCGATCACATATGTGATAATGATAATAATAATAATAATAGTAATAATAATAATAATAATAATAATAATAATAATAATAATATTGATATTAATATTAATATTGATAATGATAATAATAATAATAATAATAATAATAATAATAATAATAATAATATAATAATAATAATAATAATAATAATAATAATTATAATAATAATAATAATAATAATAATAATAATAATAATAATAATAATAATAAATAATAATAATAATAATAATAATAATAATAAAAACGATGATGATGATGATAATTATGATGATAGTGGTGGTGGTGGCGGTGGAAATGACGATGATGATGATGATGATTATGATGATGATTTACAATAATAATATTCCTCACCTTGGGAAGGAGTAGAGCACAGCTGACATCTAGTAGTACAAAAACCTAAATAAGAAATATATAAAAGCACTAGTTTAATAATAATAATAATAATAATAATAATAATAATAATAATAATAATAATAATAATAACAATAATAACAATAATAACGGTAATAATAATAATAATAATAATAATAATAATAATAATAATAATAATAATAATAATAATAATAATAATAATAATAATAATAATAATAATAATAATAATGATAATAATAA
>JAXCGZ010008975.1:0-10000 GCA_037179515.1 Halocaridina rubra
CTTTAGTACCTTGGAGAGAATATGTAGCAGATATATACTCTTAATTTCATTTCAGGATTCTCGCCCCCCTTCTCGAACTAAACCTGTACCACCAAAGAAACCAGAGCGCTTGAGTTTACAGAGAACTACCAGTCTTCAGAGTGTAGATGAAGGGCCAGGTAATACCCGATCGCCATCTGGCACTTCTATAAGATATAACACCTTGCAAACCTGGCCTTCGCTTGATAACGAGCTCCAAGAACGAGAGGGTGAAACACAACCTATCAAAGTTCACGAACATGAAAGGAATGGTTACAGAAGTCGTGAGCATTCTTATGACCGACTTCAAGAGAGGTCCCACTACCCATTTAGAGAGAGAGGACATTACGAACAAATGTCGAATGGTGATGGTGGAGTCCGTATGGTGGTTAGTGGGAGTCCCGTGGGAGTAGAGCGCCTTAGTAGAAGGCCAAGCCCTCAGGGTGCGGCTTCCACATCCATTCACGAAGGAACACCAAGGAGGAATGGCTACAGATCTCACTCACCAGATAGTGCAATGCATCTAGACTCTGACCACATTGATGGGCAAGAGTCTGACATATTCAGAGCTGAGATATACACAAGTCCCGGCCATTCAGCTCCTCTCTCATCATACTCCCATCACCATCATCATCATCACCCACATGATCATCACCATCTCTCCGGTCACAGTCACTATGCCATGCAAGCACCATTAACTCCAGTCACATCTAGGAGTTCGTCGCTCAGTGTTGCGACCAGTCCTCGACCTCACGAACAGTGGTGTTAAGTGAGTACTGTACAGTAATTAATAGTGTGCTATTGTAAGTATATTTTGTAAGTGATGGTATATCCTCAGTACAACAAGAGTAACAAGAAATATTAATCGTAAGAAATTCGTTACAAGCGTGAAATATTGCTTGTTTTAAGTTTATTGTAATATAAAAAATCAGATGTGTTCCATCTGTTAGCTGTTATAGATTTTATTTTAAATATTTGTACTTTCCTTTATTCGTTAGAAAAATAACGAAGCCCAAATTAATGACTGTATAAGTTAATGATGTGATGGCACATCTCTGTAATTTTGTTATAATATTATTAACTGGAGAAAAAGGAAAGAAAAAAAACCAGGCCTATCCATTTCTATCGTGACTTTTGAGGATAAAGGCTGATAGGTATCTCAAAACAAAGTGAAACGGTTTCTACTTTTTGCCGGGGTAGGATGTGTCATTTCCAGTAGCCTGATGTTGGTAGCATCTCAGGCACAGCCTCTGGAAATGCAAATTTCTTTCTGGATGTCACTCGTTTCAAAAGTTATGCCATCTCATTCGGACTAAATCGACAAGTTTAGTGCCGATGTGAGATATATCTCTAGCCTTAATATTCAAACCTAGTAAAACTAGAAACATATCTGATTAATTCAGAATGCATTCGAAAATTTAAAATACTTAATATGTACTAGTTTTGGAAAACCGATTCCATTGATTTATAATTATTATTCATTATATAGGTAATCAGATATAGCCATTACATCAGTGTTAGATTTTGATCAATGTACAATGGAAACCCAAGAAGCAAAATTCTTGGTGTATTTCTTAATTGGCTACAGCTTCGTACTGTATATTTTTGTTGTTAAAAGCATAATAATTATCAACACTCAATTTTGAATATTTACAGTCTCATTTATAATACCAATCTGCTGATATGAATTTATAAGTATTAAATTTAAAACAAATTGGACATCATTTAATGTACTATGCACTGAAGAAGTAATCAACCAGTTGTCTTCCATGGCCCGATTTCTTAAACAGTGTAAATCTAGGATACCATATTGTTAGTTAGCTAGACACACACATGGATTTCATAAACGCATCTGACGCGGTTCTGTGTATGGCTAGGATCCCGTGCGGAATCCTAGCCATACACAGAACCGCCTCAGATGCGTTTATGAAATCCATTTGTGTGTTTAGCTAACTAACAATTTGGTGTCCTATATTTACACTGTTTAAGAAATCTTTTCCATATCTTAAAAAGGTAATTTAGGAGTAAATAACACCAATGGCTGTTTTTTTTTTTAACGCCTAAGGAAGTATGTTTCCTTCAAGTTCTGGGTGATTCTTACATTGGTTTCTTGCAGTCTTTGAAACAGAGTGGATTATATTGCACCTTGGTTTAGGTGCAATGGTTAAAAAGTGAATAAATATTGCTAATATATGCCAATGTCTTAGAGCTTTTCCCTCTAAATATTTGATTAAAAAAAATACCATGATGCATTTACTTTCAGTTAAAAACTACCCAGTGTATATAGATTTACCATTTTGCATGTAAGAAATGAATCTGTAAAATAATAAAAAGACTTGAATACGCATCTTTCTTATTCTTTAAGTGCCAATACTTATGCTTGATTTCTGATTCAGAATATTAAGGTATAAGACGAGATACTACCATAAAGTTCGTTTATTGCTATTTTGTAAACTCTGATTTCTCTGATTTTTTTTTTTCATGTATGGCTCAAAGGAAGGATTTTGAAATTTCATTAATTCTTAGAGCCATCACAAAGCACACTTACTAAAAAGCCTATATAAATTAAGATAATGTAAGATATCAGTATAAGAAAAAGGCATTCGAAAAGATGGTTTGGATTCGGTTTTACGTCACGAACTCCCTTTTCTACTAAGGGCTAGGACGGTTACCTTCTTACGAAGGACTTGTTTTGGCAGATGTAAATCGTTACCCTGAGTGTATGCCCTTACTAACTTCAGTCCGTGACGGTGTGCGAACAATCGACCTGCCGCCTCAGAGTCGAAGACGTTACTATTTTGCCACGGAGACTACTAGGCATTTGAAAAGATAGTAGACTTAAAAATGACACCCATTTTCTCCATATAGCAGGTGTCTCGCTGACACCGATTTAAGAGGGTTTATTTCCCAATAGGTAATACTTATTACTTTTACTACACTGATAGGTTATTACATTTAATGTAGAATATTTCTCCGTTTTTGACGTCTTTTTTAATAGTTTATACTATATTTCGCTTTCTTTACAAATAATCCGCCAGTTACTGTGATTACTTGCTAAGTACACTCAATACAAACATACGCATATAGAAAATGAAACAGTAACAGGAATTATTTTGGAAAGAGTACAGTCATTTGATTTTATGAACACAGATATGGAAAAGTTATGATTGAAAGTGAGCGTATTAATCAATGAGACACTTCATAAAGAGAAATCTGTGATTATATCAGTTGTTTGTGATTCTCAAGAATCAAGATGACAAGATATATTCGGTGGATAATGAGGGTGAGGTCTCAGATCTGGTAAGTAAGCTAGAAGTAATGTTTGGTCCAAACAGAGCAGGAAATTATTCACAAAAGTTTTTAATTTGCTCACTTCACCAAACGACTTCTTTGATATGGTTGTCGTATTGACGAACTAAGAATTGTTCAGGTTTTACGTCACGGACTTCCTTTTCAACCAAGGGCTAGGACGGTTGCCTTCTTGTGAAGAACTTGTTTTGGCAGATGTAATCGTTATCCTGAGTGCATGCCCTTGCTAACCTCAGACCGTGACGGTGCGCGAACCCTCGACCTGACGCCTAAAAGTCGCGGACGCTACCGCTTGAGCCACGGTGACTAAGAATATTTTATACAATCAATTTGTCTTTCTTTTCATTGTTCTTTTTAAGGCATTTTATAATTGTGTCTGAGGTATTTATTTCTATATCCAAATTGTTTTCATTTAAGCCAAGTGAAAAATACCGGAGATGAGCAAAAGGGATTAATATGGGAGGCAAAATGTTGTCTCAAGGATTGGGGAAAGATAGAGAAGAAGGTATATTTTATGAAAGGTTATTGAAATTCTGGTCACTGAAGTTAATGAAATACATAAAGAACATGAACCGAGTAAATGATGTATTAATAAGAAATTTTGAATTCATGAGAAACAGAGGGCTTTATGAAATGAAGAAAGTAATTTTTAAATGAAAAAGTTGGAATTAAATAGTAATTCACTCAAAGAATGGGAGGCAGTCATTTGATACCAAAACCTAATCCTTAACCTTTTTCTTTTCCTTTGTCTTAATATTTTCTTCGTGCCCTGACCTTTATTAATGAGGGCAGTTTTCTTGCTTGTTCCGGTGTCACACTCATAAAAAAAAAAGTGATGTAAAGGATGACTGCATTAAAACGGGATAATAAAGTAAAGAAAAATAATGAGGATTTAATTATGGCTATTTCGAAAATAGAAAATATGATGAATAAAGGTAGACACATAAATGGCTGAAAACGATCAAAGTATTGGAAAGCAGTCATAGAGAATGGGCACTAAATGCAGCCCAGACAGAGAAAACTGACAACTTTGCTGAAGTTAAGTAGCGGGACAGTACTATACAATATATAATTCTAATCTAACTGTAACATTTGCAAAGTAAAAAATCGTTATACAAAACAGCGGTAACGAAACCAATTGGGAAATTATGTAACTGCTATTACAGAGCTTATCTTGAATCGCGAGATGAAAAGGGTTGAATCTCTTGTAATAGCAAGGACAACAAAACTAAGGATGAATATTCTAGTGGGCTTCATAATTATCATAAAAATGTATTTGGGTGGCTCAAAACTAGGTACTTGATAGAAAACAGTGGATAGTGTTTACAATAGAACCATTAAGTTTGGAGTATGTAACCAGTGGTGTACCAACGGGCTTAACAATAAAACACTTCTCTTTTTACTTACATACATGATATCGTTGAAGGTGTGAGTTCTCGATTACTTACATTTTCAAATGATGGAAGCAATTGTAAGGAAAAAAAGTGTGGTAATTTGTCATATAGAGTTCTAACAAGATATACATTTGCTTCGAAACTGGTCTGTATCGGTGTTTCAAAATTCCAAAATGTGACAGTGCTTAAAAGCAAGAAGAGGTCTAAATTTCGTTGGAATTAAATGAGCCATTCCTTTAAGATAAAGCAAATTAAGATTATTTTGACGTTAGCTTTACACCGACCCTTAGTCAGGAAAAAAGGAAGAGGGAATGGTACATTAAGTATATGCATTACTTATAGATTTTAAAGTGGGTTTGTAGATTATTACAGTTGGTACATCACCTACATATGTTATTGTTGGGTTTTATTTCTAGAGGCACAGACTTTGTTTTATAATGCTAAACTCTAGACATACTCCTTATCTTTATATATATATAGATCAGTGTACAAAAAACACCCACAAACGCGCACACACGCCCAAGCTTCAAACACACGCAAAAACTCACATAACGAACGTGGTACCAATCTCCAAAAAGAGAAGGTGGGATACAGCTCTAAAGTATAGGCCTGTTTCCTTGACCAACATAGTTGCAGAGTTATGGAGAAACTACTTATGAAACACATCTCTTTTCTTGGAATCCTTCAACTTTTTGTCGGCGAGACAACATGGCTTCAGAGAAGGCAGATCAACAGTAAGATTTTATCAGAATTTTATGATGAGGTAAGTCGGATCTTACAGGAAAGAGAGGGGTGGGGGGATTGCATAGTCCCTGATTTTCAGAAGCATTTGATTAAATCCCACACGGGAGACTTATTCAGAGCTGCAAGTCTTAGTGAAAATAGGTGGAAATGTCTCGGAATAGATAAAACTTACATAGAAGGAAGGGAACAGAGGGTTAGAGTAAGACTCTGTGTCTGAATTTAGAAGGGTTAGTAGAGGGGTTCCACAGGGTTCACTTTTAGGGCTACTTTTGTTACTTATATATGTAAATGACCTATTAGAGTCTGTAAATTCATTCTTGAATATGTTTGAAGATAATGCAAAGATTGTGAATAGAGCAATAAACGAGAACAATGGTAGAGAACTTCAGGAAGACCTAAACAGTCTTCATGAGTGGTCAGATAAGTGGCTAATAAAATTCAATACTTCAAAATGTAAGGTAATGAGAATGGGTACAAGTGCGAGCAGGCATAAGCTTGGATACTCAATAGCAGGTGAAGAGCTTCATGAGACCGAGAATGAGAGAGATCTAGGAGTAAACATATTGGCAGATTTGTCTCCGGAAATACATATAAATGGCATAGAAATGGCAGCATGTGCTACCTTATTAAATGTAAGGGTGGCATTCAGACACATGGATATGGAAATGTTCAGAAATAAATATGTAACTCATGTGAGGCCAATGCTTGAATATGCAGCACCCTTTTGGAATCTACACTTGAAAATGCGCATAGATAAGCTGGAAATATGCAAAGACATGCCACGAAACTGGTGCCAGAAACATGCAATCTCAATTATGAAAAGAGGCTGAGGGAATTAGACTTATCATCACTCGCAGCTACAAGAATGAAGGGGATATGATGACGCTTTTTAAATATCTTCATTGCTTTGACAAGGTAGAAAGGGATCGATATTTTGATATTGTTGGCTTTAGAACCAGAGGTCATAGTTTGAAGCTTCGTGAGAAAACTTCTCTGCAGGATGTAAGGAAGTACTTTTCTAGTGTAAGTAATTGATAATTAGAATTTGTTAAGCAAGGAGGTAGTTAATGCAAACTCAATTCATAGTTTTAAGGACAAATATGATAAGTATCACTGAGTATAAGAATGGAACCGACAAGGAGACGGGGAAATACGAGCATAGGAATCTTTTCCATAAGCACATTTAGGTAATTGCAATTAGGTTATGACACACACAATAGTTGATGAACGGATTCAGCTAAGCAAGAAGGTAGTTAATGTTAACTCCATTCAGAGTTTTAAGAACGATTATGATAAGAATCATTGAGTATAAAAGGTAACCGATCAAGAGACGGGGAGCTACGGGCATAAAACTCTTTCCTATAAACACCATTAAGTAATTACAACTACGTAATTACACGCACAAATCCCTATTGTCTTGAGATCGGGTAATTTAATTACGTCAAATAGGAGACTAAATAGAACACTATCTATATCTATATACATGAGCCCCAGTTCCCCTTATAGTGGGAGTAGCTGAGTCAGGGAAAAATATTCTGACTCTTTGGGAAGAGAAAATACAAAGGAAGGGATTCCAAGTACCCTCGCTCCGCCCAATTTAATTGATTTTTACGACACGTAGGGGAACTCGGAAGAAGTATTCTATCCCCCTCCCTCAAGGGAATTAAAAATAGAACGCAATCAAGTGAAATTAAACAGAAAGCTTATCTGATAACGACATAAATTATTCCTCTGTTTTGGATTTTTCTGAATAACCTCTTTACAGACAACAAGAATAGGACAGTTCAGTGTGTATAAATCTTCTATAAGTAATGATATAGATTTCCTAACCAACCATACGTTTGATATCTGTCAATACATAGGCTCTAATATAATTTCTAATAAACTGAATTATGTGTACCATTTACTTACATGTAATTACTCGGCTGAAGAACTATATATTCTAATATAACAAGAGGTCATTTATAACCTATTCATCGAAATTTGGCGTCCATTACATATAGCGTTTAATTTAGACTTGACATCAGTTATGATGATAATTGCTGTGGTTACTTAAGATATTACATTAATATGTAGAGATTAATATGGAAAGATTAACGTGGACAGAGTAAAGTGGTTAATTTGAGAGTTAGACGATTCTTGATTAGCAAGGCTATTCTTAATACTGAGGTTTTGTAATTATTTTGCATTAATCACCTCTATTCAGCACTCTATATCATTTAATATCTCTCTCTCTCTCTCTCTCTCTCTCTCTCTCTCTCTCTCTCTCTCTCTCTCTCTCTCTCTCTCTCTCTCTCTCTCTCTCTCTCTCTCTCTCTCTCTCAAGTTGTCTCAAGTACCCAGCACATATCTCAAAGGTTTTAATATTTTATGTCGTTTATTGGGCTCTATATGCATATTAAAAATTCTTTGTTGTAATTTTGACTCATCGTATTCAACTAAAGATTGCTGAAACAACAAAATGCATCAAAGCCCCTGCAAATAAGTGAAAATGTGAATACATATAACATAAATAAAGAAAACGTAGGTGATCGGCGTTCTAAGAGACTTTTAAATCTTGGAAACTCGATTAAATCTCAAGCAAGAGTTTTATAAAAAGCAGTTACAGAAATATTGCCAATGGATATACCAGACTGGGATATATAAAAATGAGGGAATTCTGGTTATTAGGATCCTATCGTGTAGTGCAAATGATATTAAACTTTAAAAGTTACTGTGTCTACAGAAATAACCCCTCAACTAGAGATAAATGACTTGTCTTCCCATATTGAACTTCAGGAAAGAAACATTCATGTTTTCACATATGTTCAAATTTTTATTTCATTATTATTGATGGTTATGGAGCATGAAAGTTGAATTAAATGTGAAAACAAAGCCCCAAATGAGGCTGGAAAGAAACTGTAATTTGAACAAAAAAGCATGCAGAAAGAATTTGTTCATTCCTAGCATAGAAGTTAGATGTGAGGTTTGCTTCTTCTTTTCAGCCTTCAGTGGTGTAGTTTGTAGCGCCTTGGCACAGTAATTATGTGTCTTAGTTTCGATTTCCGATCAGGAGTAAAATGTGATTCATGGTTTCACATATGTTAATGTGTTTGTTTTAATATTATTGTTTCCTATATTGCATGGGATTTGAATTAAATGTGAAAACGAAGCCACGAGTGAGGTAGGGAAGCTGTAATATGAACAAAAAAAGCATTCAGAAAGAATGCGTTCATTCCTAGCATAGGAGTTAGCTGTGAGGTTTGCTTCTTCTCTTAGACTTTCAGTGGTATTGTTTGTAGCGCCTTGGTGCAACAATAATGTGTCTTAGGTTCGAGTCCATTCAGGGGTAAAATATCATTCATGTTTTTGCAAAGGGTAATTTGTTTGAATATACGCTTAAATATTTTAAGTTTTTGAGGAATCACATCTGTTTTCTTACATATCTCTAAGCTGCAGAGTACCTCAAGTTTGGCACAATCTTATTCGTGCAGTAATCAAAGTGTAATTTATGCATATTCTAATTATTAAAATGACGGTGCTTTGTTTTATATATGTATATATATATATATATATATATATATATATATATATATATATATATATATATACATATATATATATATATATATATATATATATATATATATATATATATATATATATATATATATATATATATATATATATACATATGTGTGTGAGTGTGTGTGACTGTGTATGTGTGTGGGAGTGTGTGTGTGTGTGTGTGTGTGTGTGTGTGTGTGTGTGTGTGCGTGCTTATTCTTGACAGTCACATTTCAGTGGAGGTATGCATTCCACGAGCTCATGGCATTTTTGAAACAAGCTTGAATTTTATTTGACATTAGATTAGCTTTTGCTCGTATCTCTGTTGAAAGCATATACGTATCCTGTTATTTGGTCTTTGCACTGGCAATTATTCAATATTGTTTAGGAGAATTTATTCTGTGGAGTAAGCTGCAAGCAGGACAGTGCTTGCTTTGAAAAGAAATAAAAAATGTTTATCAAACAAACCTTACATAGCTTGATCCCAAAACGAGTAGAATGTGGCCAGTTTTTTTTTATAATAAATACTAATGCTAAATATCTCCTGAATCTGGATATTATTCTAATATGTTCATTTTGGGGGCAACATACGAGTATATTCCTGAATATATGAAAGATGTTTATATTCTATTCTACCGCCTTTCCATCATTACAGTTGTTTTAAATTGTATGATATTCAGTATATAGCTTTACACATCAAAGTTATAAACATGAATGCCAGGTTAATTGAAAAATTACATAGGAGGTTAAATGTACATTACTCTCAATATTGCTGACAAGTTTCGGTATGGACATAATTAGAAAATTATTACCATATAAAGCGCTTGTATGGTGTAATTCCTATTAAGGAATTAATAGAGCACATTTGAGCAAGCTAGAGAAAGGCTTTGATTTTAATACATATCTTCTAATTATCCACAATAACTAGTAATTAGATATATTGGAAGGGCTATATAACAGAGTAACCTGGCTAGCTTGGACGAGTGAGA
>JAXCGZ010008975.1:15000-16543 GCA_037179515.1 Halocaridina rubra
ATACACCAATTGTTGCTGTTATAGCTGTTATGGATGGAGCTGCTGCTACTGCTAAGGCTGCAACTGCTAGTATAGCTTATACTGCTGCCGCTGCTACTGTTTCTGCATTTGATGATGTCCTTTTTGTTCGTGTTAATACTTCTTTGCTGCTGCTATATCTAATCCTGCTATTATTGCTTCTGCTATTATTGATGTTGCTACTGTTATCGTTCCAGTTGATACTAATTGCAGCTGTTATCTCTGTTTTAGTGCTGCATATGATGTTGTTGCTGTTGCCATTGCTGCTGGTATTGATATTAATGCTGATATTGTTGTTTCAAATGTTGCTGCAAAGTCTACTGCTGCTGCTATTTTTGCTGTTTTTATTGCTTCCATTGCTGTTTGGACTGATATTTCTTTTGATGTTATTAATGTTGCTATTGATGATATGATTGGTGTTCTATATACTGATGTTCCTATTGTTGCAATTGTTGCTAAGTCACTTACAGCCATGCTAGGAACAAGGGATCCATGTTTATGCTGTAAGCTCTTATACTCTGTTTCAAGTTCCAAGAATAACTTTTCTTGTAGAAATTTATTTGTTTATCGGTTGAGATCTAAGGAAGCCTGCAAGAGATATCTTGCAAAATTATTGTTTATTACCAAGGAAAGGGTATGGTTTAATGCAAGAACACATTTTAGGGAGTAAATTATTTGTCATTATCTATTGCAAATGCTAGAGGGTAAATTTTAACGTAATCAGTATTACCGATCACCATTGGTAGATCAGATCCATTTGGATCTGGTTTTATTGCAATAAGAGGATTACACTCTTTAATTTATCAGTAATATATATATATATATATATATATATATATATATATATATATATATATATATAATATGTATGAATGTGTTTATATATATATATATATATATATATATATATATATATATATATATATATATATATATATATATATGTATGTATGTATGTATGTATGTATGTATGTATGTATGCATGCATGCATGCATGCATGTATGTATGTATGTATGTATGTATGTATGTATGTATGTATGTATGTATGTATGTATGTATGTATGTATGTATGTATGTATGTATGTATGTATGTATGTATGTATGTATGTATGTATGTATGTATGTATGTATGTATGTATGTATGTATGTATGTATGTATGTATGTATGTATGTATGTATGTATGTATGTATGTATGTATGTATGTATGTATGTATGTATGTATGTATGTATGTATGTATGTATGTATGTATGTATGTATGTATGTATGTATGTATGTATGTATGTATGTATGTATGTATGTATGTATGTATGTATGTATGTATGTATGTATGTATGTATGTATGTATGTATGTATGTATGTATGTATGTATGTATGTATGTATGTATGTATGTATGTATGTATGTATGTATGTATGTATGTATGTATGTATGTATGTATGTATGTATGTATGTATGTATGTATGTATGTATGTATGTATGTATGTATGTATGTATGTATGTATGTATGTATGTATATATATATA
>JAXCGZ010008976.1:0-5000 GCA_037179515.1 Halocaridina rubra
TTGTACTACAATTGCCCTACAATCAGGCTCGAATCTTTCATAGACTCTGTTCAAGTAAATAAGGGTCCCGTTCACTTTTTTATGTAGTTCATCGATATGAAAATTAAATGTCATGGTACTGTCCATAATAACTCCTAGATTTTTAACCTTATTAGATGGGAAGAGTGAAACATTGTTGAAATTTATACTGATGTTCTCAGGAATGCGGGACAGGTATTGATTTGATCCAAAAATAACGAATTTAGTTTTATTTTCGTTCAGTAAAAGACCATTACTGTTAAAATAACTTTTGGTACAGTTTAATATATCTTCAGCCCTTTTTAAGATTTCAGGAATTCTATCAATGTCACCAGTAAGCATAATCTGGGTGTCATCAGCATACATAACAAGTAGGCAATCTCTTATAAATTGAGGTAAATCATTAACATATATTAAGAAAAGCAGAGGACCTAAAATTGAACCCTGAGGAACGCCAAAACTGATATCTAAAGAGGAAGAGAGAGTCGAGCCCATTCGAACTGATTGAATTCGATCTTTCAGATAATTTTCGAACCAAAATGAGTCAACATGAACTTTGGAAAGTTTTCTCATTAGAATTTGATGGTGTACACTGTCAAATGCTTTAGACAAATCTAACAATAATAAAAGTGATATTTTCTTATTTTCAATATTACTATAAATTTTATCAGTAATTTTAAGTAGGGCCGTCTCGGTCGAAAGTTTAGGCCGAAAACCGTGTTGTTCTTCACATAATAGACAATTTAATTCAAGGAAATTTATTAACTGGGTGGCAACTACCTTCTCAAGTATTTTAGACAGAATGCTGAGAAGAGAGATTGGCCTATAATTTTCAACATTATTAGTATCTCCACTCTTAAAAACGGGGATGATATAGGGATGCTTCCAGAGGTTAGGATAACTGCCTGTAACAATGGATGTATTTACAATGACTAAAATGAAAAATACTGTAACTGGCAATGAGTCAATTAGGAAGCGAAGTTGTATCCCATCGGAACCACAAGAGTTTGTTGGTTTGAGGTTCTTTATGATAAGAATAAGTGTGACTAAATCGATTGGGTGCGGTCTAAAATTATTGATAATACTTCTTTCAGCTGGAGGCTGGCAATTATGTGGTTGATTAATAATCAAGTCATTATTTTCTTGGGACTTTTCATATGTGGACTTACCTATTTCAGCAAAATACTTATTAAAATCATTCACTCGCTTTTCCACATTATCACTGAGAAGGTCAGAATTTTCTAAGATTTCCTTATTTGCAGGAATTATTCTTTTTATAACATTCCAAGTTCCTTTGATATTTCCCTTATACTTGGAAAATTCTTCCCTGAAATGATTTTTCTTCTTTTCGGACAACATTGTTTTAGTAAGGTTTCTTTCTCTTCTATAGGCTCTTTCCATCTCGGAGTTTTGTCTATCAGATTTAAATTGCCTTAGGAGGTCATCTCTCTTTTTCATTTGCTCTTTTAACTGAGAGTCAATCCACGGGGCAGGAGGGCGTGTCATGACTTTGGTTGTAAGAGGGGCACATTCATTTAAACATCTCGTAAAAACATCAGTAAAAGTAGAAACTTGATAATTTACACAATCTGTAGTTAGTATTGAATTTAAAATGTTGTATTCATTAAGAAGAGTGTCGCAGAAACAATTTTGAGAATAATTCTCAAGAGATCGGAAAGTTTTAACAATTGGCGGTCTCTTTTCCTTCCTGACATTAACTGTAGCTATTAGAAGCTCGTGGTCTCCTACAGGACAAGGTAAGACATCGTGGTGAACTATAAAACTAGGTGTATTGGTAATTATAAGATCAATTAGGCTGGAGGAATTAGCGGTGGTACGGGTTGCTTTATTCACAAGCTGATTTAAGTGGAGGGATTGAATTAATTTCCCCATTTTATTATTAGGAAGAAGGAGATTATCATTGAAGTCGCCTATAATAATGAGAGGTTTGCTCCTCAAACAGACCGACCGAAATACCTCGGAGATGTAATCAAAGGTGTCGTTGAGTGCATGTGGGTGTCTATATACACATCCCAGGATGAATGAAGGGGATTTCCTACTCTGAACAGTCAACCAAATGTCTTCAAGATGAGGAGGTCGCTCGACTTCAGGGGTCTTTAATAGGGAGACCGTTAGATGATTTCTTACATACACCCCCACACCCCCACCCCTACCGCCATCAAATCGATAAAAAGAATACTCAGGTATAGCAACAAAACCAGACTGCATATTTGCTTGGAGCCAAGTTTCACAAACACACATTATATCCACGTTATTTTCTCTGATCATTAGTGCAATATTTTCGAAATTACCCAAAAGTGATTGTGCATTGATGTGTTGTATGTTTATGAACTGTTTCAATAAGCCTGTACTACAATGTGATTGCTATATATTTAAGGGACATAATCTTGTTTTATGTCCATGTTCACGGCAGTGACCACATTTAAGTCTATAGTTAAACCAACAGTGGGAAAGATCATGGTTTATTTCCCCACAGTTTGAACAGGGCTGTCGACGACTGTAGAGCTGCTGCAATTTCTCCCTCTCCCGGGGACGCTGGGGGTAGCGCCGTGGTTGGTCGAGCTCATAGAGACTGTGATTCATCCCCGAGTCTCGTCTCCATCCTCGAATACCAGGTGGGATTTGACGATTCTGATGACGAAAATCCCGGGTATGACGTCCATCCGAATGCTGTTGAGGATCCCTTCTAGAATGCTGATCGTTGCTACTTTCTTGAGAGGCGTTTCTGAGATCATTATTTTTTCTTATTGAGGGGAGCTGGCGATGCCGGTCGTAGTTTCTGTTCCTGTATGTGTTATTTTGATTGTCGTTATTGGCCGTGACCGGTCGTTGTTGCCGCTGCAATACAGAAGCATATGTAGTAGGTATGGTTTGGTATATGATTTCTTCCCAGTTGTTGCTTAGTTTGAAGAATGGGCATTGCTTAGCAATTATGTTCAATAACCTGATGACGCCAAATCTGTTGAGAGCATCCCCCTTATCATTTACATCATAACACATCCGATCAACGTCGCCGGTACCAAGCCTGAACTGCAGATTAGTCTTGATAACTGAAACCCCATTGGTCTCACTCCAAGTTGCTAGTTGATTGTTGAAATAGTTGATCTTTTCATCGAACTCTTCGACTCTAAGGACAGGTGCTACTTCACATATGTGTATGCTCATCTCCTCGTTCACCTCCTTGAGATCGGTTATGAGAGAGCCCAATCTATCAAGGATATCCACAGGCTGAGATCCATTAAGGATGTCTTGAATACCGCAGTATAAGATGCAATATTTAGGAGCCCATCGAAGTTTCTCTGAGACCCAACAATTTATGAGATCTATATTAGCTCCTTTTAAAGTTTGAACGGAGCATTGTTGGTTCAAGTCTGACATACGAACAGGGGAGAGGTTTGTGTCACCCAGAAGCAGGCTTCCCTCTGGTAGGGGCCGGGTAGGGGTTACACCCTGCGGTTCCGGTGTCGTCTGCTGTGAGTTGTATGTTCCCTGAAGTAACCCGACTTGTTCTTCCAGTGAAGAGATACGATCATTTAACTTGTTGACTGTGATTGTGAGTTTATCGATAACAAGATCTCTGACTTTTATTCTCTCTCTCATCTCTTCAATGTCTCTCATTTCCTCTTGAGGAGCTAATTCACAGTTATCAACATTACTCTCTGAATCGTTTGTTAGTGACGATCTATGCTTTTCAAGAATCATATCAATGAGTTTATCTTTCGTGTGCCAGACCCTTGTGATACCTATTTCCCGACAGTGATTTTGTAATTCAATTTTTGTATAATTATCATTGAGGAATTCCCAAGTAGGGTTTTCCAAAGACACTAGGTTTTCAGTAGAAGACATTATAATATGAAAAATACAAAACACTAAGATTAAAATACTTTTGCCACTGGCAGCGCTTGTAGATGTTCTTACTGCGCATGCGCAGAATTTGAAAAAAATTAAATGTGAGCCCTTTACGGGAAAATTTGATTATCTTAACTTAAAATAAGACTAAGTTCATAAATTCAAAAACTTAAGAGACACATTTTCATTGTTCTAAAACACTTCACAGGGTCACAGAGGTACATAAAATACACAAAGGCAGTTTAGAAAACACGAAAAACCATGAAAATATCAGGAACGTAAACAAACATGCTTACCCATGCGAGAGAGAACTAACACCACCAGCACAAAGAACACCAACACTCTCCATTGTACTAAGTATGGTCAAGACTAGAGCTACTGGAAGCACGTCCTCACTGGATGAACCCAGGAACTAATACCAATGATTAATTAGATGAGAAATAGATATGCCAATGGGGCTTCATAGTCATACATTTCTAGGGGAGAGAGAGAGAGTGAGAGTTTGTTGTATTCATTTCAGCAAAAGGAGTTATTAGTCCTTTCCACCGATAAAGATGCATACTCATAACATCACTGTCATCTGAGGGTAACGCAACAAAGGAAAGTATATGTAATCAATTGCATATACGTACACATATACGCCCACATACATACATACATACATACATACACACACACATAAACACAGCACCATCTAATGGATGAGTAATTTTGAAGGAAAAGAAAAGGAAAGACTGAAAGCCCTCCCCCCTCTCCACCCTTCAAATTATGTACATGAGAGAGAATTACGTCAGCTTAATCCATTATTATTATTATTATTATTATTATTATTATTATTATTATTATTATTATTATTAATGCTATTATTATTATTATTATTATTATTATTATTATTACCACCATCATCATTACTACCGTCTTTGTATATAGGTAGAGTTATGAATCAAAAGTAGTAATTCTTGATACATATAGACATACATATACATATATATACATGTATACATGTACATACTCACACATAAATATATATGAGCTCCTGAGGAAGGGGGGCTAGAGTACTTCCTCCGTGTTCCCCTGCGTGTCGTAAGAGTAGACTAAGTGGGGCGGAGCGA
>JAXCGZ010008976.1:10000-16498 GCA_037179515.1 Halocaridina rubra
TATGATTTTATATATATATATATATATATATATATATATATATATATATATATATATATATATATATATATATATATATATATATATATGGATGTATGTGTGTCTATAACTGTGACACCGCAACATGCTTAGAAGTTTACCATCTTCTGGCCCGGGCACGGAGAAAACATTTAGTCAGAGAAAAAGTAGCAACTCAAGGACAATGGAGAAATGAGAGAGTGATAAGCAGTAAGAAAATAACAGGCTGGAAGAATTGTTATATTAATGAAGACCCGTCAGTTTGGCAGGATTTTACCCTGAGATGACGATTTTTTTTTTTTTTTGTTGGATGTTCACCCTTGAGGGTGAGCGGACCTTCCACTTGTGGCCCGCAGGTGGGGTGAGATTTTCTTCGGAGTGTACGTGGTATTCGCTCTTGCTGGCGAATGGGCTTTCCTGTTGGTGAGGAGGTGGGGTGAATTCTTATTGGTGATGATCGGACTTTCCTAATTGGCCCGCAGGTGAGATTGTGCCAAACTGTAAAGATAACGGAGAGCATAAATATTCAGTTGTGAGTTATTAGTTTACATCAAACAACATAAATGAATTCCTGTTTTGGGGGAGAGAGAAAGAGTTATTGCATGGCTATCTTGGTGGAGGGTATTGTCTGATAATATTTGATAGACTGTTCATGTGGTTATTTGTTGCTAGTCTGATGATGGAGCTAGCAACCTGAAGGGCATTTGGGTCTTCGCTAGATGTTGCGGGGGCACCAGTTTTCCGTCGAATCTCTGAAAAAGAATCACATTCCAGGATGTAGTGTAGCAGTGGATGTGGTGAGGCTACCTGGCAAAAGGTGCATTCCTTGATGATATTCTCTACTATTTGCCAGGTGCACTTGTACCCGAGTCTCAGACGGTACACATTGACCTCAGTGCTTCGTCGAAGGCTCTTCGGCAGGGTGATACACCGAAGATCAGTGGTGGCTTTGTACCACCAGGTGGAGGGGGAGCCAATGTCTGTGCACAGGTTGTGTTTAGTTATTAAGGTGTTAAGGAGTGACTTGGTGGCTTTATTTTTAATCTGTTGCATCCCAGGAGACAGAGATATCTGGATTTCTGCTCTGAGAGTGGCTTGTTTGGCGGCTTGATCGGCTTCCTCATTTCCCTTGATGCCGACGTGGCTGGAAATCCAGGCAAGAGTGATGGCTTTTCCAAGGCTGGTTATCCTGTGGTAGTGGCTGAGGATGGTCGTGATGATGTGAATATTGTCTCTGAGGAGTGGCTTCTTGATGGCCTGTAAGGCGCCTTTAGAATCAGAGAGAATAAGGGCATGGTCAGCTTCTTGCTGGATGAAGCAGTCAAGGGCGTTGGCTATGGCCACAAGCTCCGTCTGGAGCGATGAGCAGGAGTTTGACAGTCCAGGATAGGACGTGGTTTCCAGTGATGAAGGCGGCGGCTGAGGCTCCAGTATCTTGGTTTACTGAACCGTCAGTGTAGTAGACTTGAGAGTTTGGCCTGCTCCAGCTCTGTATTTTGTCCTTATATATGTTTTTAAGGACAAGCGGGTTTACCAAGCTTTTGGGGTTGTCAGGGAGCTCGATCTTTATATCGAGTGGTTGGTCATTCCATGGGGGTGGGCATCTGTATTCAGGAAGCGGTGTGTCTTGTATCTTGGCTAGGATGCTCTCCCTGACTGGCAGTGCTTGCAGGCTAGCGCAGACCTTGGCTGCCCAGGTTCTAGGATGGTGGTTGGGCTGGCGATTGAGGGCTAGATGGAGATTTGTGCCAGCTAGGCATTTATGTTGGGCAGTGGTGGTTTTGGCCACAAGGAGGGTCAGTCTTTGTTGAGCTCTGAGTTTGAGTGGAATGAGTCCCGATTCCATCTGGAGGTTTTCTCTCTTGGTCCACATGGGGGCTCCTAGCATGGTACGTGTGGCGTTGTTTTGAATTACTTCTATTTTGTCCCACTGTCGGTCTTTTAGTAGCCAGAGTGTGGGACAAGCATAGTCAATGAGGCTGCGTATGGCTTGTACATAGAAGGTTCTGAGGACATTAAATGATGCACCATCGTAGAGGCCCGACATCCGACGAAGGATAGATCTGTTTTTTTAAGGAAAGATATGTCTTAAAAGTCAGGGAATACAGAAGCAGGGAGAGTTCCTGAGTTTGAAATTGGAAGGAAAGAATCAGTTACTGCTCCTAGCAGCCCGTGAGCTATAAATTTCCACACAGTACCTGTGTGACGAGACTGCTTGGCATGTGTTACATGGACTTGCCATCGAGGGCAGGGTGCAACTCTCCAACTCATCAGAGCAGCAGTGAAAGTAGTACCGATAAAAAGGAGAAAGATATACCTTGTGGTAGAATCGAGATTAGAAGTGAGAGAAGGATTGTTGATGGTTTGATGGCCATAGAGTCAACCCTATCAAAATGATAGGTGTAAGAAGAAATACTCACTCAGATATGAGAGCAGTATTCTAAACAGACCTTCTGATAAGGCCTTCATAGATTTTTAATAATTGAGAAGAGGAAAAGTAATGGCAAAGCAAAAGAGAACTCCCAATTTCTAAGAAGTTTTTGAAATTTTAATTATATGATTCCCCCGAAAACACAGAAGATGAATAGATTTTAAATTAGAAGTAAAGCATAGGTCTACACTGTTAGCCACGTGGTTGTGGCGATCAGGAACGAGCATAAGATGTTTGATAATCTGCTCCAGATTGTGGATGACAGAAAAAGCAATGACCTAAGTTCCCCACCACATCATTTTGGGTAGAATGAAGCCACTTGCTGTGGTGTACATTGAAGTCTTCAATGTAGAAAACTTAATCATATTGGTGTGAAAATAGCAGGGACTCAGGGCTACAGGAGAGATATTCAAAGCCCTTGAAGTTAGGAGAGCAGTACAGAAGCATAGAAATACCGTGGTAGTTGAAATATACATCTTCATCTAGAGAATATAGAAATTTAGAGATTCAAGGTCCATGTACCTTGCGATAGGTGTGTTATTATTACGTTAGGCACAGACCTGACCTTCGGAATGGAAACGAGAATACAGGTTTAAGTGAGAAAATTTAATGGGTCGGTGGATGCACGGCTGGGGGCAGCTGGGTTTCATATAATAAACCTTTATTTCCAAAGTACATTGGGTATTCAAATAAGATACATATATATTCCAGATAGACATCTGTGGTGTACGATATAGACATACTAAAACAAACAAATCATAAAGATGAAAGAGCTTGAGGAAGGTGAACCAAAGCGCTGTCCCACAGACGAGAGAATAGAGTTCAGTCCCCGGACGTTAGAAGAGTGTATAGTAAATAGATATATTAGGAGGTGTAAGAAAAGAGGTAGAATCATTAACAAGATCCCCAGACATTTTTAGTACCCCTCGTTGCCGGGTACAGGGGTTCACGAATTGTGAACTTTCCATAATTATTATAATGATTAGAAAAAATAGTGAGGAGAAACAAAGATGAAGTGTGTTGTGCCCTGTCAGATGTAAAGGGTCAGTAAGAGATATATAACGAATACGACAGAATATTCGGTGCATATGTAGCCATTGGAGTAGAACTGTAACTGAAGGAAGACTTAACACTGAGGTGTCTGACCAGTCTTAATTAGGCCCGAAAAAATTCAGTGGTAGTTTAGCAACTGGCGGTTGGTGTCATGGGCCAACCTACTACTATCATAAATAGTGTATATATATATATATATATATATATATATATATATATATATATATATATATATATATATATATATATATATATATATATATATATATATATATATATATATATATATATCGGGCCTGAGCTCCAAGAAAACATTGAGAAGAAAACATAGCTACTTAAGGATTTGGCATAATTAAGAGACTTATAAACAATAAGAAAAGGGTAGGCTGAAAATATAGTCAAAGAAACGAAGACCAAGAAACATGGCGGGATCAGGCCCTAGATGACGGAGAGATCAGTTTTTCGATGGAAAAAAGGTCACTAAAGTTTATATATATATATATATATATATATATATATATATATATATATATATATATATATATATATATATATATATATATATATATATATATATATATATATATATATATATATATATATATATATATATATATATATATATATATATATATATATATATATATATATATATATATATATATATATATATATATATATATATATATATATATATATATATATATATATATATATATATATATATATATATATATATATATATATATATATATATTCTAAAATTTCCTCCTATATGTAAAGGCTACATGGGGGGGGGGAGAAATTCCCCTCCCACTTTTTAGGCGAATTCCTACGATCTCTGAATTCCTTATCGCAACATTTATCTATCGGGAATAGATTTATCTATCAATCTATCTATCTATCTTCACACTTTTAGTATATTGTTTCTTGTATTTTATCGTTTGCATTTGTTGTTGTACTCTTTTTCTTCTTCTTTTTCATTATTTTATTATTATAATTTCTGTTATTATTATTATTGTTATTATTGTTTTTATTATTATTATTATTATTATTATTATTATTATTATTATTATTATTATTATTATTTCTCTCTCATGTATCGTACTGTAAGTCAAGGTTCACCTGAGGTCAGCGTAAGGTCAGGAGGTCAAAGGTCAAAGAGATCACACAGACTGTATAATATGACCTTTAATTTCAGCACCTTATGCGTATGTAGGTATGTATATATATATGTATGTGTGCATGATTATAAATCTATTTGTATATGTGTGTGTGTGTGTGTGTGTGTGTGTGTGTGTATCTATTTCACGAGAAGCACGTGAATATAGTAAATATGGGTATTGGGGGCCACGAAGGAAAATGAAAAATGACTGAGAATCTTAGCGCTTGCGAGTATATTTGTCAATTCATCTTCATGATGGGTTGATAAGTACACTCGTAAGCGCTAAGATTCAGTCATTTCCATTTTTTTTCTCGTAACCGAAAACAAGCCATGTAGGCTATGTATATATGTATGTATATGTATATATGAATTTAAACAATTTTATGGAATTTTTTTTTAATTAAACCTGACTGAAGACCTCTTTTATTGAGTAGATAACTGTACTCTCTCTCTCTCTCTCTCTCTCTCTCTCTCTCTCTCTCTCTCTCTCTCTCTCTCTCCTTTCACTTTTTAATCAAAATGTTCTTGTTTGTATGAATGTGATATATGTATGCATGTAGACTATATATATATATATATATATATATATATATATATATATATATATATATATATATATATATATATATATATATATATATATATATATATATATATATATGCACAATAACCAAAATTAATTTGATATATATATATATATATATATATATATATATATATATATATATATATATATATATATATATATATATAATGAGATAATGTGTGTATGTATATACAGTTGCATGTATGCACATAATGATGATGCGGTTATGAGAGAGAGAGAGAGAGAGAGAGAGAGAGAGAGAGAGAGAGAGAGAGAGAGAGAGAGAGAGAGAGAGAGAGAGAATTCCACTGGTCGTGTTTAGCATGAATGACAAATCTCATCTCCTCTCCCCTACCCCCCATATGAGCTCCATATATCCCAATCCTCCCTACAAAACTCCACCCCCTAACCCTCCCATCTTCTATGTCCCGCCCCATGACCCCCCAATGCACCCATCCCGACTCCCCTACCATAAGCACCCCTCTTCACCATTCTCCTCCCTCCATACCCCGAGCTACCCAGCCAGAAAGACCTACCCCTTCCCCTCCTGGTCACCCAACCCTGCCCTTATCTCTCCTTCCCCACTTCAGTGACCTTTAAACCCTACTTCAGTATGGGCGTTTCCTGGACTCCTCCCACACACCTGTAATCAGTAGTCTCTCTCTCTCTCTCTCTCTCTCTCTCTCTCTCTCTCTCTCTCTCTCTCTCTCTCTCTCTCTCTCTCTCTTAATGATTGAACAACATATCGAAATTAACTTAAAGGCTAAAAAAAAAAAATGGCGGATCAGACTTTCTGAAAATATAATAGGAATTTATATTTTGGCTATTTTATTCTTAATTGAAATTATTATTATTATTATTATTTTTTATTATTATTATTATTATTATTATTATTATTATTATAATATATAAAATCGAGTCCGTGACGTAAAACCGAAACATTATTATTATTATTATTATTATTATTATTATTATTATTATTATTATTATTATTATTATAATATAAAAGGGAGTCCTTGACGTAAAACCGGAACATTATTATTATTTTTATTATTATTATTATTATTATTATTATTATTATTATTATTATTGTTATTATTATTATCATTATTGCTATAATATCTATTTGTTAGTAATTAAAATAATAAGATTATTATTATTATTATTATTATTCGCTGTCTGTCTGTCTGTCTGTCTGTCTATCCTTCAATCTTTCTAACTCTTTGTAACCTTTATTTTTCACTA
>JAXCGZ010008977.1:0-5000 GCA_037179515.1 Halocaridina rubra
AAAAAAATAGAATCCCCGAGGGAAACCGTGGAATCGCACCTAGCAAGAATTCATGAGCAAGAGACAGAGAAATTAAAAGTCGTCCTAGACAGAGAAATTAAAAGTCGTCCTAGACAGAGAAATTAAAAGTCGTCGTGGACAGAGAAATTAAAAGTCGTCCTAGACAGAGAAATTAAAAGTCGTCCTAGACAGAGAAATTAAAAGTCGTGGACAGAGAAATTAAAAGTCGTCGTGGACAGAGAAAACGAAAGTCGTCCTAGACAGAGAAATTAAAAGTCGTCCTAGACAGAGAAAACGAAAGTCGTCCTAGACAGAGAAATTAAAAGTCGTCCTAGACAGAGAAAACGAAAGTCGTCCTAGACAGAGAAATTAAAAGTCGTCCTGGGCAGAGAAATTAAAAGTCGTCCTAGACAGAGAAATTAAAAGTCGTCCTGGAAAGAGAGAACAGTCCTAAAAAATAAAAGTTTTAAACTACTTTAAAAAACCATGTAATCTTGATGAAATCCCAGAAACAAGGAGATCCCCATACATGTCATTTTTATTTTTATGTTTATTTTTTTGTTTTACTAGCTTTAAGATAATTTTAAGCGAAAAACTCAGAGTCTCCCTTAGATATAGTTTTGAATAAGTGCCGTTGATAAATTGTATGATTTGCACTAAGATTAATAAGTTGTTTTTCTGCTTAAATGATATTAGTGTTTTGTTTTAGCATCATTATTATTTGAATTATGATTTAATCTTTAGGTTCATTAAGTTTTTATATTAATTGGTCTCTGAATAGTAATTGCATATCGAGACAGTAAGTGTTGACTTTACACACAGTAAAACATGTTTTGTTTCAGGAGTAGTTTTAAGGCCAAATTTTAAAATAAATTAATGCCCATAGTAACAATAAGAGTAGAAATTATAAGATAAGGTTTCTTATAGGAATTACTATTGATGTTATGGTCTATTGCATTTTACATGTTTATACATGCTAATACTCTACTTAATTGTTTGCTAATGTTCTAAATGAGTCATAATTCTACTGTAATTAACTCAATTTTGTCTTTTAAAGAAACGAGAGAAGTAGATGAATTAATGTTTTGATTTAAACTGACTTTTGATCTTAATTAATGTTTGATATTAGTTACACACTGAAATTATACTATATATATATTATGTTTGTATAATTTGTTTAGGGTTCATAGAAATAGGATTTCTTAGATGATAGCTTAAATAATTCGGCCCCATTTCTATTGTAAACTAATGTTAGCTAGGATATGTCCAAGAGCTCCCGGAAAATTAGCCCATGCTTCGACTGAAATAAGAGATATTTCAGTTTTGGTTGGGAGGGATGTCGTATGACTTCCGTCATGCTGAAGCCAGTCCGTCATGCTGAAGCCAGAATCTGAAACTTGTAACAAATCTTGAAGGGTAACGGTTGGTCGAGGGCACAGATATTTTATTACAATGTTTGTAGAAAGTGTCAAGGAGATATATGACCGGAACCTGGAGAGAGGAGGAAAGGCCAGGAAGTTAGCCATTTCCTAAACCACAAGGAACACAAACATTGTGGCCCGTACGTAAGTACATGCCCTGGAGAGATGCCCAATAGCTCCTCCCCGGAAGTAGGCGGAACTCCACTTCGAACCTGGCGTTGATTGGCAGGACTAGATGTCACTTGATTTCATTGGCAGAATTGGATGTCAAGCCACGCCCTGCCCCTGGGGGTATTTCAAGAGCCACCCAGGGCAGAGACAGTTAGTTAGAACTTTGCCCGGGGCACGAATAGATCATAGATTGTGATAGTCATAGGGTGGGGGCATTGAGGTGTCGAAGTTGTGTTGTACTCTAGAATAAATATAAGCAAAGGAATCACTGCTTGTCCATTCTTACCTTGTACCCGTCTGGTACTAATAATTATAACATAGTAATTTAACATTACGTCAGTGGTGACAAACGGTGAGATAACCCAGTCATCTTACAAAGTGTGAATTCAAATGGAAGTCCAAAATTCATACGACATAATCACAATTAGGTAATCACACACACACACACAGATATATATATATATATATATATATATATATATATATATATATATATATATATATATATATATATATATATATATATACACACATTACACACACACACACACACACACACACATACCGCGCGTTCAGTGACACACGGAATTGCTCCTCTTAAATTTTTAACTGTTTCGAGTGACTAAAGTGCTTAGTGGAAAACTTTACCATAATTTCCATAAATCTGAAATCCTGCAGAGTATTGTGAGTACAAAAACTAATATTTGTTGTAAGACGAGACTGTTCATATTAAAGGAAAAAAAATTGAGAACTTTTTCGTGAGGAAGAGAGAGAAGCTGCCGTCCAGTTTCTGCCTTGAGGGAAATCTAGAAGAGTTGCCAGACATGGAGCCATCACACCACATTACCTAATTTTTTGTGTAAACTGGGGAAAGCTCTTAAGCCGTTTTACCTGATCCTGTGGTTCTATATATTGTTAAAATCAGTATCCTTCCCATTTATATTAACTAGTTAGTTAGTTTGATACACGAAAAAATTGAATAATAAAAGAAAAAAAATTACCAAATACCCACCTGTCAACAGTACTGAGTTAAGTTGCCAAGTAGTACAGCAGTCCTATTTTCTTCATTTTTTTTTGCTTTTCTTTTAGCTTTCTCTTTTACTATTTTGTTATTTTCTATATATATTGAGTTAAATGTAAAGTCTAAATCCCGTGATAACATATCTTGGTTAGCAAGTCAGTTTATCAGTTAGGAAGAATATATAACAGAAACAGGTGGGTGCCACCTCGAACACAATTTCGAATTTTCCTTCAGGTTTGACTTTTGTTTTTGTTTTTCTTTTTATACTTAAATTACCATGGTCAAGTTTTTAAGTTAAGATGTGTGTTACCAGAAAGGAGACAAACTGAGTCACTAAATAGCACTTATATGGAGATATAAAAATTGTGTGAAGGTAAATTAGTTTTTTTTTTTTTTTTTTTTTTTTTTTTTTTTTTTTTTTTTTTTTTTTTTTTTCTGTGAGAGGGAGAACATAAAAATGAAGCCATCTCTGTCCCAAACCTCTCCCACCCATGGGTCGGGAGAAGGGGTAGTCATCAGAGGACTTAAACAGAGAATCAAGAAGTTAGAGGAAATGGTTACAAGCCTTGATGAAAAAATTCGGAATATGGATGGAGAAATGAAAGAGAATGAAACACTCAGAGAACAAATAAGATCTTTGGAGGAAGCAAATAAAGCACAAGGGCAGGAGAGAAAGGAACTAGAAAAAAGAATAAAGAAGCTGGAATGGGAAAAGAGTCAACTAGAATCTAGAATTTCTAAACAAGAAGATAAAAACAAACAGCTAAATGACAACCTAAAGGAATTAGATGTTAGTTCACTGCTCTCTTCTGAGAGAGACGAGATTGCTGCTTGGAATGTTCAGATTAAGGAAAACATTGAACAGTTCAGAAAAGAGTTCCAGGAGCTGAATATGGAAAATGATGCCATGAAAACGTCCTTTGCTGATGCACTAAAGGGGAATGTGGCAGTAAAAGAGGCTGTAAAGGTGGTGGCACTGGAAAACATACAAACAGTTGACTATAAAGAGACAGTAATCGAAAAAATGAAAGACGTTGTGATGGAAAGGGCAAACCCACTCATCAGACAGGCACTTGATAAGAAGAAGACAGTGGTAATCTCAGGCATAAGTGAATCCCAGGAGCCAACATGGCAGGGGAGACTTGAAGAAAATAAAGCTAACGTTGTAGACCTGATAAGAAAGCTTGGAGTAGTATGTGGTCCTGAGGATATTGTAAACATACACCAACTAGGTAAATATTCGAGGGAAGGAAAGCCGAGACCAACAAAAGTAACCTTTGAGAGAGGGGAGACATGTAGGGAAATATTGTTGAGAAAAAAAAGTCTAAAAGACCTTCAAGAATGCAAAGAAGTGTTCATTAGACGATACAGAACACAGGAAGAGATGGGAAAGATCAAAAACTTGTTGCAAGAGGCAAGAAGGTTAAATGATGAAAGAAATGAAGAAGAGAAGAAAAATTTTCGTTACAGAATACTTCCAGACAAAGGGGAGATAAAGAAGATAATGACAGAAGATCAGGGGATGGGGCCTCATTAAGATTGTTATACACAAATGCTGATGGATTAGCTGGTAAGGCAGTAGAATTAAAAGATAGGATTCACAACAGTAAGGCAGATATAGTAGCAATTACAGAGACTAAGTTGAGTGAGGACATAAACAGTGTCACAGTTTTTCCTAAGGGCTTCAGAATACTAAGGGTCGAAAGATCTGAGAGGACTGGTGGAGGGATAGCACTGCTCATAAGTGAGAGGATTCAAGTTGAAGAAATAAACTTGGCTATAGAAAGTGAGTTCAGGGAATTTCTTGTTGCTCGCATAAATACTGGGTCAGAGAGCATTATAATAACTGTTGTATACAACCCACCAAGGAACCAAAATAGGCTTGAAATTTATGAGGAAAGTCATATAGGTACGATTGAAGTCATAAACTCAGTTGTTAACATGGCGCGGGAGAAAAAATGTAGGATTTTGATTATGGGAGACTTTAATCATAAAGAGATAGATTGGATAAATCTTGACCCACACAGTGGTGAGGACTCATTTGGGGCAAGATTCCTAGATTGCGTACAAGGGAATTTCCTACACCAACATGTAATGGAACCAACAAGAGCCAGGGGTGGGGATGAGCCATCACTACTTGATCTGGTGTTCACAGATAATGTGTTGGATATTGAAAATATTGAGTATGAACCACCAATTGGAAAGAGTGACCACTGTGTGTTGTTGATGGAGTATATCATTGAAGACATTCTTCCTGAGACTAGAGGCACTGAGGACATGAGGAGGAACTATCCGAAAGGAGATTACATCAAAATGAATGAGCTTTTTGCAGTTATTGTCTGGAGAACCTTATTTTACAACAAATCTGTACAAGAAATGTATGACAT
>JAXCGZ010008977.1:10000-16467 GCA_037179515.1 Halocaridina rubra
AACAAGCTGGCACTTCAGAAAACAAAGCAGGAATACCACACCTACTGGGTTAACAAAAACTCCTACTCTGCCACATGGTACAAGAAAGCAGCAAAACTTGAGCACTCACCTGTATCCAAGTACACCCCAAAGAGTCTGGTTGTCACATTAGCTATGTTCAGGCTTGGCTACAAGTGCTGCTGGGAAATTATTGAGAACCCCAGAAAAGAATGCACACACTGTGGCAAGATAACAGATAAGGCCCTGCTGCATTATCTATTAGAATGTCCAAAGACAAACAACTTAAGGAACGGATTAAACATGGATCTACATCATGCCAATGCGACAGATCATGCAGCCCTAATAGTAAAGAAGTTACTTGACAATCTGGACACCCATCTCATCACCTTGCAAACTTTCGAACCACCAAGGTGATAACACAACTCAAGAGTTGTAACCTCTAACATACAGGCCGTCCTTTGCAATCTGTCAGGTTGTTGTTGTTGTTTGAGATTAAAGCCAAACTTGTGTTATCACTGGTCCTTGTGATTACCTACAATTAGGTAATCACAAGGACCAGTGATAACACAAGTTTGGCTTTAATCTCAAACAACAACAACAACCTGACAGATTGCATCCACTTAAAGAACTACCACCTCCCATAAATGTGGGGTCCTAGCAAAGAAACCAAGGGTTGCTTGCATACTATGCAAAATGAATCCCTAATTTCTCCGACAGAATTCAACCTTTGGTAACTACAAAGACTTTCCCATTAAGTGATGAAGTGAAACAGCATTAGCAGCATTTAACCTTTTGAAGAAGCAACTTATAGATGCTGCTCTGCAGTCTGTGGATGAGAACCTTCCTTTTGTTGTGAAGTGCGATGCTTTGGAAGTCGCCATCTCAGCAGTCTTGAATCAAGGTGGTCGCCCTGTACCGATTATGTCTAGAACTCTCCAAGGAAGTGAATACATTAACCGGCAGTGGAAAAAGAGGCTACAGCTAAGAAATGGAGCCATTACTTAGCTAGACGGTATTTTACTCTGGTTACTGATCAGCACACTGTAGCTTTTATACTAGACAGCAGGAAGTGAACTAAAGTAAAGAATAGCAAAATACAAGAGTGATAACTGGAACTAACATCATTCAGTTACACTATACAGTATTGCCCTGGTGAACAGAATGTGGCCTCTTATACCCTAACCAGAGCATATTGCTGTTCTGTTTCCTCTATGTCTAATCTCACTGACATTCATGAAGGTCTTTGCAATCCTAGAGTAGCTCGTCTTTTACATTTTGTGCAATCTTTTCTCATTGAAGGATGTAAAGAAGGCATGTTCTTCATGTAAAGTTTGTGAACAACTAAAACTGCAGTTCCATCGTTCAGCAAAAGGGACACTCATTAAAGCTGCTCAACTGATGGAACACCTCAGGGGTCTTAAGGGGCCTTTGCTATCTACAACTAGTAATAAATACATGCTTACAGTTGTTGATGAATACTCTCGTATTTCCTTTGTATTTTCATATTCAAATGTGCATACAAGAACAGTGATCAAATGTCTTGACTCAGCCTTTAGCCTGTGTGGAATGCCTGGCTTCATGCATTCAGATCAAAGCACATCTTTCATGTCGCAAGAACTAAAGAAGTACCTTACTAAAAAAAGGGTTGAAACATGTAGGACAACACCTTATCATCTAATTGGCAATGGGCATGTGAACAGTATAATGGTATAATTTGGAAAGCCATTTGTTTAATACTTGAAACTCATGGCTTGGGGAAACAACACTTTTATTTATTCCATGAATTGCACTCATTAAGGTCACTCCTGTGTACTGCAACTAATCAGATCTCACATAAATGTTTCTTTACATTCCAAAGACTATCAAGTCTTGGAAGTTCATTACCATTATGGCTTTTGATCCCAGAACCAGCATTGATACAATGACACCTTAGGTCTAACAAGCATGATCCATTAGCACATCAGACTGAACTTATTGATGTAAACCTAATGTATGCTGACATTTGGCATCCTGATGGGCGGGAATCAACAGTCTATCTGAAACTTGACCCGGAGTTTGGAAAATCCACTGAATCACGTGCATTCAGAGGGGATTGTGGAAGTGCAGGATGTGACGAGAACTCAAGAATCACCTAAATTTCAAAGTACTAAATCTTTTTATGGTAACCACGACTTGTGTCCTACTGCACCCACTGAGTTAAGAAGGTCGGCCCATGTGTCAAGGACCCCGAACGCCAAGGATGGGAATAAGTTGAATCTGGATACCTTCAATATAAATTGTTTCTGTATAGACTTCAACAATATTGAAATAGTGTTAACTTATTTTATCATTGCTTACATTTTCCTGGAAAGGAAGAATGTAATACACTTGCTTTACAACTATGAATGTTGCCTGTTTTAATTATGCTTATTGTTTAGTAGTTATTGTCGAGTTTACAAAAGGGTTCTTTTCTTGTAACAATTATGTTTTGTTTAATTATTTATTAGTTATTGTCGACTATATAAAAGGATCCTTTTCTTGAAATTATTATGTTTTGTTTTTTTGAAAGTATACTTGTTTGGTAATGTACTGAATTATTCCGGTTTTACGTCACGGATTCCCTTTTCTACCAAGGGCTAGGACGGTTGCCTTCTTGTCTGAACAGGAAGTTGAAATAGAAATAGTAACATACAGATATGGCATTTATCAAAAACAAGAAAATGATATTAACAATATCTGGAACAACGAAACAAAAATAAAATACATAAGGTTACAAAAATAATGATATTTCTGAAATATACAGAGTGCTGATAGAAGAGGATATTTACGTGAAATCTTGTAATAAAGTTATTGTAGAGCAAATAGAATTGACATATAGGGTACGAAAAGAAAAAAGAAAAGCAGTGATGAGAGAACCCAAAATATCAGTGGTTTTACTTAAGAATGACATTCAGGAAATAAGAAAAAAAATTAAAACGCTGAAGGATCAGATAACTTAAAATCAAAACTCTACAATATACTACTAAAGAGCTAAAGAGCGAAACATGTCTAGAAGTACTAAGTAAATTCCTAAATAATATACCATGAACAAATGAGATACCCGACATATGAAGGATGTCAAGAACAAAATTGATACCAAGAGTAACAAAACATAAGGCAGATAACTTTCAACCTTTTGTGCTGACAAAATGTGAATATAAAATATTTACGACAGTAGGAATCGGAAGACTTGTGGACTTTTACAGATGTAAAAATGGTTATATAAAATAAAATCAATATGACTTTACTGATCGAGGCAGGATAGAGAATAACATATTCATTTTAGAATATTGCAAAAGAAGTAACTATAAAAGAAAAGCACCATTGATCTATACTTCATTAGTCTATGTTAAAGTCTTTAATTCTGTAAAAATGGAGTGTAAGGTATATCCCAACTTGATAGATGTTATGGCTAATATATACAGCAATGACAGTACTTGCATAACCTATGTAAATGACAAGGAGTTGAATCTTTATATAACAAGTGGTATTAGACAAGGCGGGGGGTTAAGAATACTGCCTCCGTGTTCCCATGTGTGTAGTAAAAGTTGACTAATTGGGGCAGAGCAGGGTGACTGGGAATCCCTTCCTCAGTATCTTTACTTCCTACGAGTAGCCAAGAGATGCAGGAGTATTCTGGCTGGAGAGATGCAGCCAGAACCTTAGTAATTGGGCCTCTGAAAGTAAAAGGGAGGTGATACGGAATATGCTTGTGGAGAGAAAGATAGATATACTTGCACTGAGTGAAACTAAGTTAAAAAGGAATGGTGAGGTGACTTGAGAATGTGGTAGGTAGGGTGTCTGGAGTTGAGAGAGGGAGAGGAGGAGAGGGATTGGCTCTGTTAGTAAGTGAAGAGATGAATAAGTGTGTAGTGGAATGAGAGGTAGTATCTTCTCAAACAATAGTGGCTAAAATGAAGCTGGGATGCAAGGTTTGGGCATTTGTGAGCACATATGGTCCTGGCAGTGAAAGAAGTGAGGTAGAAAGAGAAGAATTTTGGATGAAATTGAACGAGTGTGTGGAAGACTTAGGATTGAATGTGAATGTGGTGTTGATGGGAGATTTGAATGCTAGAGTAGGGAATGAGCCAGTGGATGGTGTAATTGGGAAATATGGAGTACCTGGTAGGAATGAGAGTGGAGAGAAAACGACAGGAATGTGCACTGAGAGAGATCGATGTTGGTTGCTAATACTGTATTTTAAAAGAAGAGTTGATAATGGAAGAGTAACTGACAAAGCATTAACAGATTATGTTGTGAATAGGAGGGTGATTGGACGAATATTGGATGTGAATGTACTGAGAAGAGCTAGTGGTAGAATATCTGATTTTTATATAGTGGAAAGTAGAGAGAGAATGGAAGAAAAGTGGAGAAAAAGGAGAAGCAAGAGAGGATGATAGGTGCTAAAAGTAAATGAATTTTATAAGAAAAAGACTGTGAATATAAGGCTAGTGCGAGAAAAGTGTGGAATGTAGTGAAAGAGAAAGTGGAGGAGGGAGTGGAAGAAGAATGGGGCTGTTTCAAGGAGAAAGTTATGAAGTGTGCTGAGGCAGTGTGCGGAAGGAGACTAACTGGTGAAAGTAAAAGGATAGGTATTGAATGGTAGCATGAGCAGGTGAGTGCAGTAGTGGCTGAAAAGAATCGGGCTTATGAAGTATGGTTGCAGGTAGGTAATGTAGAGGCGCATGAAAGGTATTGTGTAAAGAGGTTAGCCAAGCATGTGGTGAGGGAGTCAAAGAGAGAAGCAGATGTAAGGTGGAGCAGATGCTTGTCTGAGAATTTTAAAAGGAATAAAAAGATGTTTTGGAAAAAGTGAAAAGCGTGAAGGAAGGTGAGTCTGGTAGGAAGGAGAGGGTGAAAGGAGCAGATGGGCAATCGCTAGTAGATGAAATAGAGGTGAGAGAGAGATGGGTTGAATATTTCAAGAACCTCCTAAATGAGGAAGATGATAAAGAGGTAGAAATTGTTGCCATGGGAAACAAATGGAGAATGCCAATGTAAGGTGATGAGAATAATAGAGAAATAACAAAAGAGAAGGTACATTTGGCATTGAGAGCAATGAAAGCAGGTAAAGCGTAGATGACATTAGTAGAATGGATGGTTAGGTTGCTGAATGCATGTTTCAGGAAAGGAAGGGTCCCAGTTGATTGGAGGAGTGCATGTATAGTGCCACTTTACAAAGGGAAAGGAGATAAGAATTAGTGTAGTAGTTTTAGAGGAGTTAGTTTTTTTAGTGTAGTTGGTAAGGTATATGGAAGAGTGTTAATCAAGAGAATGGGGATAGGTACTGGGAGATTGATTGGGGAAGAACAGTGTGGATTCAAGAGAGGAAGAGGGTGTGTGGATCAGGTGTTTGCAGTAAGACAGGTGTGTGAGAAGTTCTTGGAGAAAGGTAGGGACCCTTTTTGGGTTTTATGGGCTTGGAGAAAGCGTATGACAGGGTAGATAGAGAAGGGTTCAAGGAGTGTGTTGCAACTGTATGGAATAATTGGAATTTTGTTAAATATGGTGAAGAGTTTTTACATGAATAGTAGAGCCTGTGTGAGAATTGGGAATGGTATGAGTGATTGGTTTAAGGTGAATGAAAGGTTACATAAAGGTTGTGTAATGTCGCCATGGTTGTTTAATAAGGATATGAATGGAGTGGTAAGGGAAGTAATGAAAAAGTATTAGACAGAGGCTTTGAATTTGTAGGGGAGGATGGAAGGTTGTAGAAATTGAAGAAGTTGTTATTTGTGGATGTTACTGTATTAGTAGCTGATACTGAGAATGAATTTAATCATTTGGTGACTGAGTTTGTTAGTGTGTGTGAAAGAAGGAAGTTACAGGTGAACATTAGTAAAAGTAAAGCCATGAGATGCACAAGGAGTGTTAATGTTGGCAGATTGAATTTAGGAGTGAATGGGAAGTTGCTTGAAGAAGCTGAGGGATTTATGTATCTGGCGTCGCATGTATCAAGGAGTGGACAAGTGGATGTAGAGTAAATCACAAAGTGAAGGAAGCAAGTAAATGTCTAGGTGGGTTGAAAAGTGTAATGAAAAACAGATATTTGGGAATGAATGCAAAGAGAAGGATATATGAAGGTTTGATTGTACCAACAGCATTGTATCGAGCAGAGACATGCAATGCAAGAGAGGATGAAGGAACAAGTTGAATGTAATGGAGATGAGTGTTTGAGAAGTATGATGGCTGTATCAAGAATACATATTTAAGAAATGAGGATAACAGGCAGTAACAGGTGTTGGAATGAAGCTGTTGAATAGGTAGGTTAGAGAGAGTTTAATGGTTTGGAACATGGAAAGGATGAGAGATGAGCAAATAGTGAAAATAGTGTGGAGTGCAGAAGCGATTGGAGTTAGGTAAAGAGGAGACCTAGAATGAATGGCGGATGGCGCAAAAAGAGCACTGAATGCACATGGAATGTCAATGGAACAAGGACAAGTGTGTAC
>JAXCGZ010008978.1:0-2500 GCA_037179515.1 Halocaridina rubra
TTCGGATACCCAGCAGGAGGTGCCCTTTTAGTGTTGTAAGGGCAACTTTTTTTTTTTTCTTTTTTTTATCTCTTTTGGACCTTAGGTTACCCTTAGGGCTTCTCGCTGTCAGGCTTTTTTTTATTTATATTATTTCTTTTCTTTTAAATAGGTCGTCGGTTGTAAATATTGAGACCTTCCTTGTGGAAGTTCTTGATACCGTGGTAGCGCAGTGGTTAAAGCACTCGACTCGGGAAGTGACAAGCTCGCTGTCGACCCTACCGCGGGGCGTTAGGGAGGACATCCAGTTTTAATCTCCAGCATGTCTTTATCCACCTTCATCCGAGTTAGGACTATACAAAAGAATGGAAAATAGAACCTGTTTTGGAAAGTCAGAATGTGGCTGGAATAAGATTTCTGACGTTTCAGCTGAGGTATATAATATTATGACAATTCATTGAAGCTTTACGAAAGTAAAACACAGTGCATATTTATTGGTTCAAGGTTCCACATAGCACAAATTCCAGAAAACACAACAATTAATTTTTGCGACAATATTATCACACCTAGCAAAACAGTCAAAAACCTAGGAATTCACTTTGATAACCACATGTTGTTTGATTCCCACATAGATAAAGTATGCAAAAAGGTTACAGGAACAGTAATGTACTTATCACGTATAAAAGACAATTTTGAGACTACCACTCGAATAACTGTTGTTGAATCTCTAGCCCTAAGTCACATTAATTACTGCACAACTGTTTGGGGATCTACCACTAAGACTCAGATAAACAGAATACAGAAGCTTATTAATTTTGCAGCTCGAGTTGCCCTGGGAGGAATAAGAAAATATGACCACATCACACCAGCTCTCAATAAACTTGGGTGGCTACGGGCAGAAAATAAGGTCGCTTATGCTATTTATGTTTTTGTATTCAAAATTTTGGACCATCATTATCCTAGCTGGCTATTTGATTTAAAAACAGTCAGGGATATAAGGGGAACCAACACAAGACAGAGCAGTGAGCTCTTTATTCACAGAACAAACACAGAAGCAGGTTCAAAGATGATCACTATCAAAGGGCCAACACTCTGGAATAATATTCCAGAGCATCTTAAAAATGCATTCTCCTTCACAGCTTTCAAAGGCAAACTATATAGTTTTCTTTTGGACAAATAGTTGCTGCTCATTAAGAACTAATTATTCTCATTGTAAGGAAACAAATATGGAAATGATGCCGATAATAACGATCCTGTATCTAGTGGCATACTTACTACTTTATTATTAACATTATTGTTAACATTTTTATTACAGCATTATTATTTTCTATGAAAGCTACATTTAATTTAAATATATGTCTAACCCTCTTATTTATTAGTTTAATTGCATGTCTACTTATAAGTTACTATTAATGTTGAATAACCATTGTACAAAATGGAACTAAATGTTTTGATTTTGATTTTGATATTATTCTCCCAAATTACATCAGTATCAATATATGGGCCGCGGTAGCTCATTGGCAGAGCCTATGAGACTGGCAGTGACAATTCTGCGTTCGAGCCTACTGCGGGGCGTTAGGAGTGGCATGCAGCCGTAACCCCCAGCTCCAACGTGACTCCCCCCATTCGAATGGGGCCAAATTGTAACGCATGTCAGTAGTATACATTTGTAACAGTACTTGGGCACATGCATGCACATAGACACTTCCTATGACACATAAACCCTTCCTATTTTGCCAATATTTAGAATTCAGATCTTGATTTTATTATATTTTTTATTGTATGTCTAATATATTCTTACTTATATTTATGCTAGAATTTTGATATAATTTATGGAGGAGTCCTTGATAAAAGGGTTAATTCAGAACATATATTACTGATAACAGGTTACTTCATGGGTGTGAGTTATTATATCAGCTACCGCTTCCGCTGGTGTTGTTCTAAGTTTCGAGAGCTCTCCCTTCATCGAAGTTGAACGTTATTTGGAGTAGAATGAGACTGCAACAAGCAAGAACTACCAAAATCAAAATGTATTTTAACTACGAAATTTAACTACGAAACAGGAAAGTGCCACTGGTCTCCTCAAATTATGCTGGCACTCCTGAAGAAAAAAGGAGCTCTTTTCGATAAATAGGCATATATATATATATATATATATATATATATATATATATATATATATATATATATATATATATATATATATACATATATATATATATATATACATATATATATATATATATATATACATATATATATATATATATATATATATATATATATATATATATATATATATATATATACATATATATATATATATATATATATATATATATATATATATATATATATATATATATATATATATATATATATATATATATATATACATATATATATATATATATATATATATATATACATATATATATATATATACATATATATATATATATATATATATATATATATATATATATATATATATATATATATATATATATATATATATATA
>JAXCGZ010008978.1:5000-16438 GCA_037179515.1 Halocaridina rubra
TGAAGATACTGTTCCACCACTGACCTTCACTGAATTTGTATCTTTGACAAGACTACAACATGAGGGACCCCATTATCATTGCCCTCTTATCCCTAAGTGGTTTTAGCATAGAGAAGATGAACGAACTAAGAGGGAGATTCGAACTCAGGGTAGTATCTCTATTAGTAACTATTCCGTAGTAATATATAGGATTACACATACATATACAGTGGCCGCAACCCCCCTTGAAAAGGTTGGCCGAGTCAAAGCACGTACATTCACCAAAAGCTAAAATACTACAGTCACTCCTCTTAGCTCCTTGGGGTATAAAGGGCTGCTACAATTCCCACCAGCACCGTAGCAGGCTTATTTATCCCCACCGCTTCATCACATGGCATCCCTCCACACACACACCTGTCCCAGTTTACATTGCTAGCTGATGCGAGAAGACCCTTTGGCCCGCATAACCTATACGCAATATTTCTCCATTCATTTCCATCACTTGCATTATCTCTTCCCTGCTCCACACATTCCCATCTCTTGTACTTATTTGCTCCATATTTGAACTATCAAACTCTCCCATACTATTGGGTTACGGTCTCTGAAACGACTGTTAAAGTAAACGGTTCTAGTTTATCTAACAGCTTGTAAATGGGAGTCATAACAACTTTTTTCTCAACACCCGTAAACCCTAGACGCCTTACCACATGTCGACGTAGTGTGGGAATGCTAATCACGGGCGTAATTAGGAATTATTTGAGTCGCATAAGCTGTATTTATTCCACTTTGATACTTCAGAAATTCCTTGTTTATTTTAGTGGTTATTATGAACTGGAAGCTCGTAATCTATTTGGACAATGAATTGTGATTATTATGATTATTCTTTATCTGAAATGATCAATTCTAATAGTCATTTTAGTCGGGAATGAGAGGATTTTGAGATATAGTTTTCAACTGTAGCAGAAACAAATATCAGAATTTTGAAGGTTTTACATAGAAATTTGTTGGAAAAACTATATTTCAGTGTCTGTATCAAGTACTGGAGTTAATTTTCTTCTTCATTTTTTTAATTGAGGATGCCGTTCCCCCAGACCCCCAATTGCCTTACCTAACTAAGCTAACCCATTAGGTTAGTTAGAAACTGCCCTGAGCAGTTTTTTATCCTGACTGATTGTATTCGATAATATGTTACGGCTAATTGCTATTAATTGTTTTTTTTTTCTTCCAGTATTGGTATTCATTAAAGATTCTTGTTTAATTTTAAATTGTTTTAATTCTAAGAAGCCCTACACGAGGTCTAAAATTGTTTGATATAATTTAACTTTTGACACATAATTGCGCCCAGTTAGCGTTTTGTATATACAATTTTTTTTCCAGTAAATTAAATTAGAAAATATCCTGAATTTTAATGATTTATGAAGTTAGCATTATATTTTCATTTCAGTTCATAAAGTCATAATATAACAACGAATCAATTTTTTTCCTTACTATAGCCTATTCGGTCAGACTTTGCCCTGGGCAGTGGAGAAGGAAGAAAAGTTCATTCCTACCTTATTTTCTCCACTGCTACTTTACAATAATTAGTCCCGACTGGTTTGAGCTGTAGCAGGAAGGTGACTGAAGAATAATGACCCATAATAAACTTACAAATAGATTTCATTAGGATATATTTTTTTTATTTTAAAAGAAGACTGATGAATCTGCCGTGGCAGGGAAGCAAAAAAAAAAAATCCACGTTGATTGGTTCAAGGGACTTGTGACGTCAGAGTAGCTCAGCGTTGATTGGTTGTAGACAATGACGTCATAATAATTGTCTGTTCTTGTAACTGATGGCTCCGTCTTTCAATATACTCTTCTGTATGTTAGATATTACTTACGGAAACCATTTGTAAGTTTAGTATGGGTCATTATTCTTCAGTCACCTTCCTACTACAGCTCAAACCAGTCGGGACTAATTATTGTAAAGTAGCAGTGGAGAAAATAAGGTAGGAATGAACATTTCTCCCTTCTTCACTGCCCAGGGCTAAACGAATAGGCTATAACAGTGATACGAGCTGTACACTTAATATTTTGAATGTCTTTTAAATCTCTCCTTGAGAACAAATTTAAGTTGAGGATTAAGTGACTTAGACGTAAAATATTCTCGGGTTTGTGAGACTCGTGTTGAAATCCTTCTCCCATGTATGTGTGTGTGTGTGTGTGTGTGTGTGTGTGTTTTTTTTTTTTTTAGGACATAATACTCTATCTCATTCTTAATCCTCACATTTATCATAGAAGGATTTGTAGTTAGTGTGTTTTTTTTATCTTTTATTATACACTTATGCTTGTTTTTATTGAACCTTTGTTTAGTGTTATCATGTGTTTTTGTGGCTTAGTATTCCCTGCTATAGTAGTTGCTGCTTTTATTATTATTATTATTATTATTATTATTATTATTATTATTATTATTATTATTACTACTACTACTACTACTACTACTACTACTACTAGGACCACTACTACTACCACTGTCGATGTTTCTTTATTTTGTTACTACTATCGTTATAATGATGATAATAATAAAAATAACTAATAATTATTATTAGTATTTTTATTATTCTTTGCATTTATTATTATTCTTTGCATTTATTATTATTATTATTATTATTATTATTATTATTATTATTATTATTATTATTATTATTATTATTATTATTATTATCATCAAGAATAAATAGATTGCCAGCCCCTGGATGGGTATTATGTTCGCATGCTCCCTGTTGAACTAAATAATTATTATTTGGTGCGAAAATTCCATTAGGGATGATGGAGTGGATATGTTCAGACGGGATCTCGAGGAAAAAAAACAGAAAAAAAACCCTCTCACGCCATTCGGTAATTGTTTTGTTGAATATCTTTTTCATATTCGGGGGGGGGGGGGCAAAATATCTGCTCCGTGTTCCCCTGCGTTTCTTAAAAGTCGACTGAATGAAGCAAAACGGGGGGGACTGGGAATCCCCTTTATTGTGTTTTCTTTCTATAGTGACATCTTCTTTTGCTTGATTCGGCTCCCCCTTATTATGGGGATAATGGCTATTACATGTAGATTGATGGATTCATATATGCTGGCCAAAATCCCCAATGTAAGTAGGTGGCCGAGTCAAAGCACCGCATTCGCAAGAAGCCAATTCATCCTAGTCAACCAACTTAGCTCGTATACCAAACGACATGAATTTGTCCTTGTTGGGTGAGTGGGTGGAAGTAAATTTTTTTTTATAGTTTTGGTTTTGATATTGCAGTGTGTGTGTGTGTGTGTGTGTGTGTGTGTGTGTGTGTGTGTGTGTGTGTGTGTGTGTGTGTGAATCGTACATCTCTAAGCCCGCGTGTTTGGGTATAAAACGGAGAGGTTTCACCAGATTTACTGCCCATTGGCAATCCATCAGTGTCCTTACCGAGTGTCCGACTGTACTAATGAAGATGTAAAAGAAGTGGGAGACCTCTCATCTAACTGCTAGAGCTAGGGAATGAATACACTCGACTGAACGTTACTGTTCATTTAGCTTCCTCTTCTCAATCTAATTCGTATTCTCGAATCCTGGTCAAATGATGGTATTGGTTTCATCTTTTTACATGCTGCAAATATATATATATATATATATATATATATATATATATATATATATATATATATATATATATATATATATATATATAATGAATGCATACATGCGTGCACACATACATACATGTATACTTATTCCCACTGCCTTTAAAGGAGAAGGGGCCATGCTTTGGTCGTGATATTTGTACGTTCCAGTAAATTTCACCCCGTAATGTAATTTTGGGGTGAGTATACATTTGAGGTTCTTGAAGGGGCCACTTGATGATGTATTTTGCTGCATTGTGAATATTGATTGGGGTTCTGCTGACTGGTATGGGGCGTGTCTGTTTATAATAATAATAATAATAATAATAATAATAATAATAATAATGAAAATAATAATAATAATAATAATAATGAAAATAATAATAATGATAATAATAATAATAATAATAATGATAATAATAATAATAATAATAATAATAATAATAATAATAATAATAAATTATATTTAGTAGAATTTTTTATATACAAGATATTACTCTTGTTTTTTTCCTCCTCTTAAGCCTCTGGATTAAGAAGTCAAGAAAGAGAAGAAATATTAATTGCCTTCTGGAAACCTAAAAAAAAAAAATTTTTTTTAGTCCAATAAGATGTTCTTTTTTTTTCTCTCTCTCTGTGGATAAGCCTGCTTTTTAAGCAGTGGAGAAAAAGTAGAAATGATACTTCGATAATGAAAATAAATGAATATTAAAAAAATACTTAAAAAAAAGCAAATATGTAAATTTAATTAGTTATTTAGTTGTAAATGTCATCTTCCATGTAATATGGATGACTGAGTCAAAGCGAAAATCTTGACTGTGGGAGCGAAATACAAAGGAGGGGATTCCCAGTTCCCTCGCTCCACCCTATTTAGTCCATTTTTGCGATACGCAGGAGTACACGAAGGGGGTATTCGTGTTCCCCTTAGGGGGAAATACATAATGAAATGTGAATATACGTGAACAGCTAGGGTCACTTCATTAAAACGCACACACATGCAGTACACAGAGACATACACACTCCCTCCCTCACTCATTCACACAAACTTAAACTCAAACAAACATACTCATTCGTACTCAAACTTACACACTGATGCAATCACTAACGCAAATACAAACACTTGCTCACACTCAAAAACACTCACTCAAAAAAAAACCCACACGTATGCTATCCCATACACGGTCATTCACATGCACTAACACAACAAACTCGCTCGCTCACACACAGACGCACACAAACATTTTCAAACACTTAAGCACTCACTCACGCACACTCACACACACAGGAGCTTATTATTTACTCACTTGTGTGCACACAGTTATAAGCACTTAAACACTGTCTGAAACTCTCACTCATGTGTGCACACTAGCTCATAAAGTCTTGCACACACACACACACACACACACACACACACACACACACACACACACACACACACACACACACACACACACACACACCGAAATACTTATAGGATGTGTCTCATTTTTTTTCTGTCTACGGTTAAGCCTGCGGTATAAAAAGTGAAGAAAAGAAAGAGAATGAGAAGAAGAAGAAGAAAGAGAAGAAAAAGAAAGAGTTCTGGAGAAGTAGATAATTGTTATGCCATATGGCTACTTTTTTTTTTTTTTTTTTTTTTTTTTTTAGAAGAGCTTCTTGTTATCCTGATTTATGTGTTATTCCTGAAGTTGTTATCGCCATTATGATTTTATCATCTCTGTTATCCTTTGTTACGTTCTTATTGGTTGATTATATTTTTCATTACTTATTGATTATTATTTATACTTATATTTTTGGTGTTACTGTTTATTTATTTACTAATTTAGTTATATATATATTTCTTTATATATGAGATTATCACCATTTTCTATTTTAATTTTATTCATTGTTTAATTCTTATTGTGTTTGGTTGTAATTATTACTGTCTTTGTTTTTTTACTTGTTTTTTAGATTCTATGTTTTCTGTCTTTGTTATTGCATTTATCCAAAGAGAAGCCATACCTCACGTCAGCTATCAGTGTTGCCCTGATTGTAACAATAGAATTTATACACCTACCAATATCCACTTTTTAGTCTTCCAATGTTGTTGAGTTCTGGTTGCAGTCTTCTTACCAGAACACCCTTCGAGTAATATTCTCTCTCTCTCTCTCTCTCTCTCTCTCTCTCTCTCTCTCTCTCTCTCTCTCTCTCTCTCTCTCTCTCTCTCTCTCTCTCTCTCTCTCTCTCTCTCTCTCTCCATTTAGTTGACTGTAAAACATAGTAAGAGAGAAAGAAAAAATAAAGTATGAGAAGCAGAGGATGCTCAACGCCTCACATGGATAGAACCCACCCACCGCACCAATGGAATAATAATAATAATAATAATAATAATAATAATAATAATAATAATAATAATAATAATAATAAACCTTTATTTCCATTATACAATGGGTATTCGTCAGCCGGGGCAAGCCCCAACCCCCCACTGTGGTCCCCAACCACAACAGTAACCTGCCAGTAAACAGCTTAAACTCTCGGTCTTGGACGGGAACCGATCTCTGGACCTCGTGAATGCGAAGCCAGCGCGTTACCACTGTACTAGCCAGTTTTAAGAGCAGTGAGTGGGATGCATTTTGTGCTCTTGGACTCGGCTTCCCCGAGTTAAAGCGGCCATTGTTTATTTATGCTAATATAGCAATTTAAACCTTCACATCAATTAAATATTAATTTATAGATTTTATGACATCTGGTGAATGTATGTGCTTTGACTTGGCCTTGCCCCTTACATGAAGGATTGCCACCATTGGATATACAGGGTAGGAAAAGGAGAGGGAGACCAAAGCGTAGGTGGTTGGATTGCATCAATGACGACCTGAGGTCTAAAGGTTTGTTGGGTGATGAGGTATGGGACAGGAACATATGGAGAACGCTGGCCAGAAACATCGACCCCATATAAAAGTGGGAAAAGATGTAGACGAAGAGGAAAAAGAAGGATTGCCACCATTGTATACTTTAGCTAATATAGCAAATTCACATACCCCTTAATATCTTTTATGGCATCTGGTGAATGTGGTGCTTTGATTCGGCCACTCCCCTTAGGTGGATGATTTCTGCCAATGTATGATGATTGGTTTTACGTTACGGACTCCCTTTTCTAGGTAGGGCTAGGACGGTTCCTTATTGCGAAGGACTTTGATTTTGTCAGATGTGATCGATACCCTAAGTGAAGGCGCTTTTAACCTTAGACCGTGGCTGGCCGAGGAGCCTCGACCTGAGGCCTCAAAGTCGCGCACGCTCCCACTTTGCCACTGCGACCGCATTGCGGCTATTGTATAGTTATGCTAATATAGCAAATTAGATTTTAACTGTGCTGAGATACCCTTTGACAGGATGTGGGCATAGGCACTGGCACCCTGATGCCCAAGTTTATTAACTCGTCAACGTATTCATACTTTGCTCCTCTTTGGCTACTGGTGGAGTTGTTCATACTCTCTTGTGCCAGCTGGTACATTAATTCGTGCTCACTTTGGGTAGTAAACCTCCCTTAAAGGGGGGGGGGGGTTTACACAGCCAAACGGTCCGTCGAACGCGGTTCAACAGACAAGTGTTTGAAGTGATGTTCGAACGTGTGAACTGGGTATTTGGTTGTCGAACACGTTTGTCGAACGTGTTCGACAACCAAATACCCCGTTTACACGTTCGAACATCACTTCAAACACTTGTCTGTCGAACCGCGTTCGACGAATCGTTTGACCGTGTAAACCCCCCTTAAGAATTACAAGAAGTGCCTCTTCTGGGCTTGATCCTTTTAGATATCATGAAGCAAATTCTCAACTCGCAAGACTCGCCACGGGCGCCATCAGAACCAGGTGGGCGAGAGGACAGTGACTTTATAAGGCAAATGAAGAGTGGGCGTGTGCAATATACCCAGTATGCTTGTGGGCTGCATCCTCACCAGTAGCCCACAGGGGTATGAGTGCCCTCATTCTTATTGGTTTCGGTTTTACGTCACAAACTCCCTTTTCAACTAAGGGCTAGGACGGGTGCCTTCTTGCGAAGGACTTGTTTTGGCAGATGTAATCGTTACCCTGAGTGTATGCCCATACTAACCTCTGACCGTGACGGGGCGCGAACCCTCGACCTGCCGCCTCAGAGTCGCGGACGCTACCATTTTGCCACGGAGACTACATTAGTGCCCTCATTCTTACTATCATATAATCTAATATTTTTCAAGCTCCTAAGGGGAACGCGGTAGCGCAGTAGTTAGAGCACTCGACTCTGGAAGTAACAGACCCGCGATCGAGCCCACAATAGGGCGTTAAGAAGGTCATCCACCTTAATTCCCCAGCTCCAACTTGTTCTTGTCCACCCCCATAATGGAAATTAATAGTGACAAATAAACGACAAACAGACACACATTTTTCAAGCTCTTAATATACAATGAATTGCGAAAATGGACGAAGTATAATGAAACGCTCAACTTCCCATAATAGTTAATGTTCATTATAGCCAGCATTTCCCTTGCTGACATAGGGTCGCTAGTTTTCACTAACCTCTAGGAGATTATTGGCTGATTTTGGCTTGGTCTTACGGCCGAATGCCCTTCCTGACACTAGCCGTCTATTGAAAGGTGCTTTGGTTTGGTTTGGGTTTGGTTTTACGTCACGAACTCCCTTTTTTTTTTTTACTAAGGGCTAGGACGGTTGCCTTCTTGCGAAGGACTTGTTTTGGCAGATGTAATCGTTACCCTGAGTGTATGCTGAAAGGGTCTTTGGACTTAATTTATAAGTTTATAAGAGAGAGGAGACCACTGGAATTCGCAAAGCTTCTCTTCGCCAGAGCCACTTATTTTAGACCTTTTCAAGTCAGAGGAAGCTGCGGTAGCTTATTGGTAGAGTGCGCGAGATGGAAAACGATTAGCACGAGGTCAATCCCACCGCGGGGTGTTAGCGAGGGCTTCCAGTCTTAATCCCCCAGCTCTAACATATCTCTGTCCATCCTCATTCTAATGGGGACTAATTTTGACACATAAAATGGTGAATTGAAACTCTTATGAAACATTGAGCACAACATTAGATGCGTTTGGTCTGTGTAGCAGAATCGGTGAATACACAACTAGAAGTATTGGGACTGGTGAATCGGTATATTCTTTTCATTAGTCAATTATTTTATCATTAGATATGTTGGGTCTGTGGTGGATCAGTATCTTTCCAATGAAATAAAAATAATTTACGAATATTTAAGCTAGGAATATTGTTTATGGGACGTGGTAAAATGAGTAGACTTATTAAGAATTTAAATCTAGAACAGATTATAAATAAACCAACTAGAATCACTCCCACTTCAGTTTCCCAAATCGATCTAGTAATAACAAACTCCAAACATATGATAACTAAGTGTGACGTAATGCCAAGCCCTATAGCAGACCACGAAGAAATTGTAACGTCCCTAAATATTCGCAAACCAAAGAGACAACCAATCTTTAAAACATTCAGATGCTTAAGAAATTATTCACAAGAATTACTTTGTAGTTTACTTATGAATGAAGTACATAAATTAAATGAAATTCTATATACCGATAATATTAATACACAAGTAAATATTTTAACCAGTGTCTTATCATCATGTATAGATCGATGTGCACCACTCGTGACAAGAGAAATATTTCGTCCCCCCGCTCCTTGGATAACAGATGACATAAAAAACATTATGAAAGAAAGAGACAAACTACAAAATGAAGTAAAACTACAAAGAGATAATATCCCTTTAAGAGAAAAGTTTACAGAGCATAAGAAACAAGTAAAATCATTATTAAGTAACAGTAAGAAACAGTATTACAAAAATGAATTTCAAAACGCTAAAGGCAATATCTCTGATACATGGAAAATTGCTAAAACCATGCTTTCCAATAACTGTAATAAAAGTAGTAACATATCAATTATACCCGATGAGGTAGATGTAAGTGCTAAAGCAGAAGAGTTCAATAATTTTTTCGCTGAAGTGGGGAAAAAAACCTTTGAAAAAACAAAAAAAGAAAATAAATGAAATCAATAATAGTAATGGTGGTAATAATAATGATGATGGTAGTAGTAATAATAATAGAAATGTTGATAATGGTGTAAATAATAATGATGGTGGTAGTAATGGTAATGATAATAGTGATGATGGTAGTAATAATAATAATAATGTTAATCTTCAAGAACATAGTGCATTCAATAGAAGTAATGATGTCTTTAACCCTACTACAGTAGATTGTAATACAGTAATCTTAGTAATAAAAAATCTGAAAGACTAATGCATATGGATCAGATGGAATTTGTTTTCGTTTTATTAGAGATTCATTATTTGTAATAGCTTATTATCTGACGGTAATAATCAATACTTCCATAGTTACCAATATCTACCCAGATTTATGGAAAAATCCCCATGTAATTCCTGGTTTTAAAAATGGAAATCCTGACGACGTCTCTAACTATAGACCAATCTCTTTACTACCAATTTTATCAAAGATACTTGAAAAGATTGTTGCAAATCAGTTAAGTGAGTTTCTTGAAAAAAATAAACTTATTGCAAAAAGTCAACACGGTTTCAGGCCAAAATTATCAACTGAAACTGCCTTATTGAAAATATCAGATGAAATATACAAAAATATAGATAATAAGAAAATATCATTGCTACTACTACTCGATCTTTCTAAAGCTTTTGATAGTGTACACCATACCATTCTATTAGAAAAATGCAAAAAAATGAACATTGACCCAAGCTGGTTCGAGAACTATTTAAAAAACCGCTACCAGTCAGTCAGAATAAAAGATGTAGTCTCAAGTCGCAAGAAGGTATTGTTTGGGGTCCCTCAGGGATCGATCCTAGGACCTATACTTTTTCTAATATATGTAAACGATCTAGTAAAATATTTTCCTAACTGTTATGTCATTCAATATGCTGACGATACTCAAATCTTAATTGAAGGAGAAATTAATGATTTAGAAAATATTATTCGTAGAGCAGAAGAAATTTTGTATATGGCTAAACGTTACTTTCTAAAAAATGGTCTGTTACTTAATGAAACTAAAACCCAATCTATTCTTATCGGATCCAGACAATTATTATCAGAAGTTGATGACAATCTTCATATAAATTTTAACGGTAATATCATTAAGCCAATGAACTCGGTAAAGAACCTAGGTGTCTATTTTGACCGTTACATGAATTTTGAAATGCATATAGATGAAATTTATAAAAAAGTAATGGGTACTCTAATATATCTAAATAGGGTAAAAGACTCATTTGAAACATCAACTCGTATAATAATTGTCCAGTCCTTAGCTATGAGTTTAATTAATTACTGTCTCAAAGTTTGGGGATGTACAAATAAGACTCAATTACAAAGAATACAAAAGTTACAAAACTTTGCAGCACGAGTGGCTGTTGGCAATGTAAGAAAATACGAGCACATCTCTCCTGTTTTAAAAGATCTAGAATGGATAAAGATTAGAGATAAATATGTTTTTGATATATGTACCTTTGTTTTTAATATACTAAGAAACAATATTCCTGATTGCTTGTATAATTTTTCTACAGTAAGCTCAGTTACCGGGTTAACTACCCGTCAAGGGGAAGATTTATTAGTACGAAGGTCTAAAACTGATATTGGCTCAAGAGATATAAACATTCGTGGACCTCATCTATATAATCAGCTTCCCAGAGAACTAAAAAATGCTGGTTCAGTGTATACTTTTAAATATAATCTTAAGAAGTTACTCTTAAAGGAAGATTTTACTTGTAAATTTTAATAGTACACCCATATTTGAATACCCAATGTATGTTGGAAATAAAGTCTTATTATTATTATTATTAT
>JAXCGZ010008979.1:0-2500 GCA_037179515.1 Halocaridina rubra
CTCTCTCTCTCTCTCTCCCTTCGCAAACTTACGAATAGGTGTTACAGCTTTCATTATTGTAACAATTTCCTGAATACAAGTGAGCACTGACTCAAAATTAGGAAAAAACACTTATGGGCATAAAATATTACCAAACTAACCTATGAAACCTAACCAAATAAACTTAACCCACTAAATCCTAACCTAACCCCAGCTCTATCAATTTTGAGGTCCGAATTCTATACCTGATCCAATAAATCAATAAAAAAATAATAATAATAATACTTGGACTGCTACAACGATCTTGTGTGATATTTTTTTCCTTGACTCCACTAAAAGAACGTAAAAACTTTTTACAAAATCTCATCACGAAGACTACTTCGTCTCCCTCTGCAGCAAATTATTCTTGAAAAACTCTCCATTTCAGTCTCTCCAAAAGACTTCCGCTGTCCTTATTTACTCATATATACTACTCGTACACTTACACAAGATTGAAGGCATGTTCCCCCTCCTCTAATCCCCCCCCTTCAATTGCACTCCCTTAATCTCCAGTTTTCTTTTTTTTTTATTTTCCCTCTAAGCCAGTGGTTCGTAACCTTTTTTGTGTAGCGCCCACTTTCAACTAGTTGCATAGCCTAACGCCCCCTTTATTTGGGAAAAACAAGAAATGTGAATACATATTCTTAACGTGGATGAAAAAGGAATTTCAAACGTATTCTTTTTTCAATGCTTAGCTTTTGTTTTATTCAAGCAAATATAACAGCCCTGTCATGTACAATAAAATTGATATTGAAGAAAAAAATTACTTTTATTATTTTAGTTCACAGCCCCCCTCAGTGCCCCCCAAGAGCTTACTGTCCCCTTCTTCAAGCCCAGCGCCCCCCCCAGGGAACGCTATCGCCCAGGTTAAGAACCACTGCTCTAAGCATTGCATTTCTGGGATTTTTTTTTCTTTTTGCTAATATTTTGAAAGTTCTCCTTCCGTTGTGTTATGGTGCATCTTTGTTATTTCCATTTCTAGATAACTTCAGCTTTTTGTTTACCTTTTATATAATATATTTTTTTTTATTTGTTTAGTGATTATTCATATACTTTTTTTTTTTGGCTTAAGTTCACAGTCTTTTTCTGAATATTTTTTGATACTGTACATTTTTAAGTCTATAAAAGTTTATTATTAAACTGCCATTCAATGTCGATGGTTAAACTAATGAAACAAGTTATACATGAAAACCCCGAACGTGTAAAGACACTGTTTCATCTTTGATCTCACCCATACAGCTAATACTGGAGGATCAGTACGATTACGGAGTTGACAGCGGCTACCAAATGAGGGTACTCACTTTAAACCCATAAATCTAATGCTGCAGGTTTGCTAAACCTGCTGAGCTGACAAGAGATCGCAAAGGTTTCTACTCACTCCTTGTTTAGTGTCAGGACACGAGAGCTCAGTGGTAGAAGACACAAATCGGGAGGTAACGAGCCCAATCACGTCGTTGACCCACGCAGCGGGGCGATGGAAGGGGCATCCATCCTTAATCCCCTAGCTCTTATCAAGGTTTGTACCCTCATGGGGACTACTTGTGACACAACGCGGAAAATCAATAACTAGTGGACATCTGAACATATATATATATTTTTTTTAAGTTATTTTAAGTGGCTCTAGCTTTGAGAAATCTGCATAAGCCTCTCCGAAGAGTTGAGCTCGCAACCTCCAAAAAAAGGAAGCCAGGTGTTCTACCCAGCACTAGAGAAAGTTTGTTGATATTTCTATTATAGATTTCAATATAAAGGTCTTCAAAATCACTTACAATATTTTTGGAAGTCCTTGAAAGTGCTTCCATTTCCGACATTTCGTTCTCCTTCCTCTCTCTCTTCTTTCTTCTCTTTTTTTGTACATCTTTTTTATTTATTTTCTTGTCCACTCTCCCTTCATACGGAAGTAAAGAAAGCATTAGTGCGGATGCCCATGATGATGACGATGATGAAGACCTCACAATTCTGAGTGGAAGATTCTCCCGATATGAATCATTTGAGTCTTTCCTTCTCTCCTTTTTCTTATACACCAACATCCCTCCCCCCCCTTTTTTCCATTTTTCCCTCTCGCCCCCGCACCCACCACAAACATCCCTCCTCCATCATCAACCCTCAGTGAAATTCAGCTTGGCTACAAAAAAAGGTGGTCTGCTACTGAGTAAGGACGAGGAATTATATGACGTCACATCAGCCTAAATCACAAGAGCATGCTGTACAGAAGCGAGGCGCACGTGATTACAATGCGCAGATACGGCCATAAGGGTGAGCCAACCTGATCTCTATAGACCTTGCATTCTAGCATTATTTATCACCATTATCTGTCATCATGAGCATTCTATGGAGCGAAAGAAGAGAGGGAGCCGAAGGGTGACTCATAAGAATCCATTTTTATTGTTGGGGAGAGAAATGAGGGAGAGGTAGAGGGAGATTAAGGGGGGTATTGGTAAGGGATTTTCCAAACCAGCAGGTTAATCTACTATCAGATATG
>JAXCGZ010008979.1:7500-10000 GCA_037179515.1 Halocaridina rubra
AAAACAGCCGAGGAAAGATGGTGAACAATGAAAGAAAAAGGATAACGATAAAAGAACATGAAGAAAATTTTTCGAAAAAAGAATGGAATAATAATACCGTAATACTTGATAAAAAAAAAAGAAAAAAAAGAGTAAGACAACAAATTAAATATAAAAAAAACACCACAGCATATAAAATAATTTTGAAAGGAAACATCACCATTAAATGGCCGTCGTATAACAAAAGACAAAATAAGGAACATAAAACATAAACAAACAAATTCATGAATTTATTAATATAAAACTTAATAAATGATTTGCTGAACTCAGATTGCAAAGTTTCAAGAAAATCGGTCAAGTACTTAAAAAAAATATATATTCAATGAGAGCTGCGGGCCAGGTAATTTTTAGTCTTAAAGACTTAAACGATGCCTAAACTAGTGATGATACTGTTTCACAACATACCCCACCGGATTATAGACGTACACATTGACTCTGCTGAGTTGACAACGGCTATACGACAGGAGAAGGCGAAGTACTCTCATATTCCTATGCCCAAATACAAAAATCGAACTCACGACCTTCCTTTTGGAAAGCCGGGCTATAACCACTAAGCTACCAAAAAGAAAGAAAAAATGGAGGGGAATGGTGCTAATGTAACAAGCGCAGTTTCTCAAGCGGGAACTATGGAAAAAATCCATCGATCAAAAAATAAGACATCCCCTACACAGTCTGTATCCCCACTACAATAACCACAACCACGCCACTTGCACACTTGATTGGTGGGGAGGGAACCATTCAGTACTCTCATGTATGCAAAAACGTATACATACATATGCACAATCAAATCGAAATATGCTTAATTGTGAACACAGACACATACCGTACAGATTCAAATAAATTCTTACCAATATTCTCGTACCTACATACTGTACACGTCATTTCTCATAGATGCTTACACACACACACACACACACACACACACACACACACACACACACACACACACACACACGCACACACACACACACACACACACACATACAAACACACGCACACACACACACACACACACACACACATATATATATATATATATATATATATATATATATATATATATATATATATATATATATATATATATATATATATAACACAAACACACACACTGTACAAGTATGTACTAATACATGCTTATTTACATATAAAGACGTACTACAAAAGTCTCAAAGATCTCAGCTCACAGGCATTTTATTTTTCTTATATGACCTCCGGCATTTTTTTTAATGAAGTAGCTCGAACTCGCGAAGATACTGTTCCACAACTAACTCACATCCATGATGGTGTACTAAATAAGCTTGCTAAGTTGAAAGGGTCTATCATGTCAAGATGTTTCTATGAGTGTATGCCTATTATCTCCGTACGTGAGTGTAGTTAGTGTGTTTATGATATCTATTCGTCTGGCATGTGCGTACTGACACGCGTATGCCTACTCATTTACATGTGTCTATATAATCTGTGAGTATGTTTGCACGCATGCACACACATAAATACGCACATTATATATATATACATACATATATATATATATATATATATATATATATATATATATATATATATATATATATATATATATATATATATATATATATATATATATATATATATATATATATATATATATATATATATATATATATGTATGTATGTATGTATGTATGTATGTATGTATGTATGTATGTATGTATACATGTATGTATGTGTGCGTGTGTGCATTTTAGAAGAGGCTTAATCCATACTGATGGAGACGGACAAAGGCAAATACATGACAGAAAAGGCCTTAGCCACCCTATATATATAATGTACCCCCTACTATCATGCCTTCCCATCACACATTCCCTCACCCATAATTACCCGTTGTCACCCTCGCCTTACCACCTTTTCCATCGGCAATTTTCCATCACACAATACACCCACATTCACCCCAACCAAGAGAAAAAAAAATATTATTATCACCTTCATAAGAGGCTGGAGGTCACAATACCCCTCCTAGCAATATCCCTTCCTCCCTCCACAAATAGAGGTATGTATACATGGACGTATATACATGTATATGTATACGTTTTTGTTTGCAAGTATAATCTTTAATGAAATGTCTACAAAAGCCACTTTTTTCATATGAGTTGGAGGGCGAGTATCTGCCATTAAAAATGCACAAACTCAAGAAGACATAATTTGATCATTAATACCAAACATTTTAATGCATAGTTATTGAGCCTGATGAGTTGGCTGGGTTTACCACAAGTGGCATGTCACTGCCACTCTCCTTTTTTCCAATATGAAAAGTTGGCACGGTGGTCCTGTACGAGCTAATTTACGGAATCGATCTTTGGACCACTTAGCTACTACAAGATATGGCTTCATCATTAATCACTCACATATATTGGTGAAATCGCTGAACCAGCTGAATTCACAGTGGCTACCACAATAAAAACCCTCTTATTCTTCTAAATAC
>JAXCGZ010008979.1:15000-16406 GCA_037179515.1 Halocaridina rubra
ATATTCAAACCACTCCCCAGGCAGGATATAGCTAAAAAGTATAGTTGGGAGGGAACGAAGCTTACAACAGAGCCACTCCCCTTGCGAGCACTTAACAAACATCGATGGGATGGATGCGCGTGAACACTCAAGACACTCGATAGAACGAGCAAAAAAGATGTATAAAAGTACATGTGCTATTTACAATATATATATATATATATATATATATATATATATATATATATATATATATATATATATATATATATATACATATATATATACATATATATATATATATATATATATATATATATATATATATATATATATATATATATATATATATATATATATATGCATGTATGTATAATCAGGTTGAGAGGATCTCTTAGCCCCTAATCATATATGCTCATAAATCAACACTAAAGACTCACAAAGAATATAAGGGTAGTATTTTTTCAACAATTCCAGATAATAAAGGAAAGGATATAATTAATTCCCTTCTAATTTCCCCTTACTGTCCATATCCCCTTTAATAATAATAATAATAATAGTAATAATAATAATAATAATAATAATAATAATAATAATAATAATAATAATAATAATGTGCTGATAAGATGAACCACTTCCTGACACAGGCTCTATCTTCTCCTAAACAATGATATACATTATCACCTCCAAACTTGGGTGCCAACGAATATGTTATCCCCAATTGTGAGGGGAAATCTCCTCTCATTCCCAGAACTGGGGGGGGGGGGCATGGGGAGAACTTTATTGCTTCCCTAACGCCACTATCTTTCCCGGAGCTTACCAAGGGTGAACCCCTCTCCGCCTCTATTTTTCTTGATGCTATAGTATCATCATTTAAAGAGTTAGTAGTCACCGTGGCTCAAGCGGTAGCGTCCGCGACTCTGAGGTGTCAGGTCGAGGGTTCGCGCCCCGTCACGGTCTGAGGTTAGCAAGGGCATGCACTCAGGGTAAGGATTACATCTGCCAAAACAAGTCCTTCGCAAGAAGGCAACCGTCCTAGCCCTTGGTAGAAAAGGGAGTCCGTGACGTAAAACCGAAACATCGTCATCGTTCAAAGAGGAATATTCTGCCCCCCTTTCCCGCCTTCGAATCCACCTTCCAAGCCTAATCAAATAAAAGAAAATGTGACACTATTTGGTTGCTAATCCAACAATAATATATCAGACTTAGTTGAGTACATTAGAATCAACAGCAGAATTCGAATACCGACCTATAAGCTGATTCGGTTAGGTTAAGTAGAATACGGATCCCAAAGGAGGTTCAGGTTCGAATTCCACATTTCATCTAATCAGAATAGTGTGAATAGGGGCCGCAGTAGCAAGTAGCGAAAAATAGGTTCGAGCCCATATCGGGACGTTGGGAAGGGCATCCACGCTTAATCCCTCGAC
>JAXCGZ010008980.1:0-16383 GCA_037179515.1 Halocaridina rubra
CGTATGTTGTATTTTACGTCAAATATAATTTATATTCGAGAGAGTTCGAAAAAACAATAACTGGCTAAAAACTGCAGGACCCTACTTGAACACCCGAGTATAAACCCACCTCATGCTTTGAGGAATACTGAAAATTTCACTTAGCCATGTTAAGGCTATGGAAGGAATAGTAGTAGTGTCTGTTGGGCTCTAGACCCTGTAAACTTAGAACGTGTAATGAACACAGCAATGGAAATGTCAGGTTACTGGTGGATATGTTTGTCTTGTTGTTTTGCGCTGACGCACATACACACACACACACACGCGCATGTACATCCTTACACACACGCGCATGTACATCCTTACACACACACACACACACACACACACACACACACACACACACACACACACACACACACACACACGCACACATATATATATATATATATATATATATATATATATATATATATATATATATATATATATATATATATATATATATATATATATATATATATATATATATATATATATCGCAATCTCGCTTGTAAGGGAGGTAAGCGATATCTATTCCTCTCATCTTTATTTCTTTAATAATCAGACTCCTTTTGATAAATTAATATTGTTTCTAACTTGCATGACTCAGATTCGATAAACTTTACTATATTTACCATAGGGAAGCTATGTTTATATTCTGTTCATCAACTTCCGTCCATGTTTGGGATGGAAATGAAATGCCTACACTTGTCATCGTTTGGGGAAGGGAATCGTTTCACTTCAAAAGAAGACACAGTATTGCTCTCTGAATTCTTGAGACTTCAGCAGAAGTTTCTGTTCATTCTCCTTTATGAGTTCTGCAGCCACGAACAATAACCTGTGGACTCCTTTTCTACGACACCCAGGTTTGACTCCATACTGTAGGAAGCTTATGATTTAATAATAATAATAATAATAATAATAATTATTATTATTATTATTATTATATATAATAATAATAATAATAATAATAATAATAATAATAATAATAATAATAATAATAATAATAATAATAATAATAATAATAATAATAATAATAAAAATCATCATCATCATCATCGTCATATAGCCTGGCGGGAATCGCTAAGATTTCTTTGATAACTTAAGTTACACAAACAAACGTTAAAACTTGGCTCAAAGCATCATGGAATTAAACTGCAATGAAAACAATGTGAGCTTAAGGGTATTAAGTCCAATATCCCGTTAGATTAGGAATAAAAAAAACATTTCTATATGCGCCGGGAAAAAAGGGGGACAGAGTCTGCCATTTCAATGTATGGAAAGGGTTTTTTCTTTCCTTGTTTTTTCACAATTTTTTTTTAACAGGAGAGGTGAAGCAAAGCCTTTTGTAAACTTGACGTAAAATGGCAAACGAAGTCAAATACAAATGAATTATCCCTTTCGAATCTCGGGGTTGCATATCACGAACCCAAGTCACCCTAAACCAGAGTGCCTAAAACAACAACCTGCATAGTCTGTCAGCATGGAAGACATTACCGAGCACGAACTTTGGGCAAAGTGAAGCATACATTGCAGTGCGTTTCGCATTCATACTGCTTCAGACTGACCGGGATGCCTGAGCTGAGACCTACTTGACTGAGTAATTGTACACCTCTTTAAATGCTGGTGAGCAGAATATGGCTAACTTTTAATCTCAACTATGTTAGTATCTCCTGACCAAATCACGTATTTGTATGTACATATCCTGAACAGAAAGTATCTAATATAATAGACATTTTTATTACTAAAGCCCATTATAAGGTTTACCTAATCTCGTGTGACATTACTTCAACTAGCCACTTGGTTCTATACATATATGAATTTGTAAGTGTATAATGCGTATACAGGTAACTCATAGGCAAAAGCCGTACTAAACGTAACTTGATATCATTTAAGATAAACAAATGTAATCTGTCTCGACCTACCCAAGGTACTCTTATGATTAGTAGGTTGGCCATGGCACCAGCCGCCCGTGGAAAGACTACGACTGAAGGTATTAGGATGCAACTAGAACTGGTCCAGACAGTTCCAGGTTGAGTCTTCCTTCAGGACGGATCTTTTCTCATACCTACATCTACACTGAATATTCTGGCATATTCATAACACATCTCTAGCTATTCCATTACATTTGACAAGTCACAACATTCTGCACATTTGTCTCTTACTTTCCTTTTCCTCACATTTGTTATTATTTATGGAAGGTTCACAACTAATGGCCCCCAGTACCCGGCATAGTGGGGTGCGAAGAATCTCCGGGGATTGTGTTGACTCCACCATTGGCTTGAGGGCAGACACGCCTGGTGGTCGTAATGGTTCTGCTCTTAACCTTGCACCTCCCAATAGATCTACTTCTTTCACTCTTCACTATTCAAACATTCGTGGGCTGAACGCTAATCTTTCGTCTGAGGAACAGCACTTGGGCACTTTCCTCCCCAACCTCCTCCTCCTATCTGAAACCCAGTTGTCTATACATGCTTCCACTGACCCATTCCAAATCTTTCACTATAATCTGTATACTCGTCTTCGTTCCAAAGGTGGGGTCTGTGCATACTGCAACACTAACACTCCTACTGTGAGGCTCATGGACCTTGAATCTCCTGACTTTGATGTTCTCTGGCTAAAAGTCTATCTCTCCACTACCACTATCATCCTTTGCTTCTGCTACTGTTCTCCAAACTCCACCGAGTTTGTGTCTTTCTTTGAATATCTCTCCTCGTGCCATGAGTCCTTGCTATCTTCTCACCCACATGCCGAAGTTCTCTACATTGGAGACTTCAATGTACACCACAGTGAATGGCTTCATTCTTCTCACACTGATGTGGGAGGAAGCGAGGCCCTTGCTTTCTCTATTACTCACGATCTGGAACAAATTATCAAACATCCTACTCGCGTTCCTGATCGTCACGAACATGCTGCAAACACTCTTGACCTATTTTTTAATTCTAACCCTTCAAACTACTCTTATTCTAAGCTTTCCCCTCTTGGTAAATCTGACCACTCTATGATCTCTGTCTCTTCCATTTTCACTCCCCCACCACCAATCCCTCCTACTCAGCGCCGCCTTTGGCACTTCGAGCGAACCCAACATGAAAATTTGTGTAACTTCCTCTTCGACTTCCCATGGGATGACTACTACTTTCGGTCCCGCAACTCTGATCAGGTAGCTCTAAAAGTTGCCGAGATCATGATCGCGGGAATGGAGGCGTACATCCCCTATTCTACAAAAACTTTCTCTCCCCCTAAACCTTGGTTTGACCGTGCTTGCTCCATGGCTATCCAGGCTAGGATTCAGGCTCACCGATCTTACCAAGCCTCTCCTTCCAATTTAACTCGCTCTGCTTTTATTATAGCTAGGAATCGCTGTACAGATCAGATTCGAAGGTCTAAGGCTTCCTTTATAAGAAGGAAAGTTGATGACCTTAAGTCCTCTCCCACTGACAAATGCTTCTGGTCCTTAGCCAAAAACCTCTCCAAAAACTTCTGTAACTCAAGCTTTCCCCTTCTCATTCATTCTGATTGTTCTATAGCTTGCTCTCCCCCTGACAAAGCCACTCTCTTTGGCTCTCACTTTTCTGCCAACTCTTCTATCAACGATTCCAGCGCACCTGTTCCTCAGTCTTTTCCCCTCTCTAACCCTATGCCCTCCCTTATCCTTTCTTCACGCAAAGTTCATAAGGTTCTTCGCTCGCTAAAAACGAACAAGACATCTGGTCCCGATGGTATCTCTGCAAGGTTCCTTAAGGAGTTTGCAGATGAACTGGCTCCCGTGCTTTGCCGTCTTTTTCGTCTCATTCTGTCAACCAGTATATATCCTTCATCTTGGAAGCATGCTCTAGTTCAACCTGTTCCTAAGAAGGGTGACCGCTCTATTCCTTCTAACTACTGACCTATTGCTCTAACCTCCTCTATTGCTAAAGTTTTCGAAACTTTGCTCAATTCTCACTTCTTGAATCGCCTTGTATCTGACTCACTTATCGCCGATCACCAGTACGGCTTCCACAAGGCAAGATCCACTGGTGATCTCCTTTCCTATCTTACTCATGTATGGTCATTTTCTCTGAGGAACTATGGGGAATCCTTTGTCGTCGCCCTTGATATCTATAAGGCTTTTGACAGAGTCTGGCACAAGGCTCTGTTGGCCAAACTAACTGCCTATGGCTTTACCCCTTCTTTCTGTTCTCTGATTTCCAGTTTTCTTACTGACCGTTCTATATCTGTAGTTGTTGATGGCGCGACATCTAGCCCTTTCTCTGTTACCAGTGATGTTCCACAGGGCTCTGTTCTTTCACTTACTCTCTTCCTTCTCTTCATCAATGATCTTGTACAATCCCTATCTTCCTCTCTTCTTCATGCCTTTGCCGATGATTCTACCCTTCACTTTTCCTCTGCCTTTTCTTCACAACATTCATCTGTTATTCATAATCAATCTCGATTCACTCATTCTTCTACTCTTAACTCTGATTTGCAGAGAGTATCTGAATGGGGCACTCAATATTTAGTTAAATTCAATGCCTCCAAGACACAGTTTCTGGCTATCTCTTTATCTTCTTCTTCTCCTGATAACCCTATTGTCTTCGAAACTAATGAAATTTACCCTCTTAACTCTATCAATATATTAGGAATCCATATAGCCTCTAACTTGTCTTGGAGGAATCACATAATCCAAATTTCTAAATCTTCATCCAAAAAACTGGGGGTTTTGTTTCGTTTTCGTCATTACTTTTCCTCATTGCAGTTACTTAAAATTTACAAAGGTCTTATTCGCCCCTGCTTAGAATACTGCTCACACATCTGGGGTGCTTCTTCCTTTACTTAATGATCCGTCTCTTACTTCTAACCTGGATTCTCTCTCTCTTCGCCGTAAGGTATCTTCCCTTTTGCTTTTCTATCGCTATTACTTCCATCGCTGCTCTGATGAGTTGGCGAGTTGCATCCCTCCTCCACTGCCGAGGCCGCATAACACTCGACAAGCAGCCTCATCTCACAGGTACTGTGTGGAGACTTGTAGCTCGCAGATTGGTCGGTGCAGCGACTGCTTCTTCCCATCTACCTCCAGACTCTGGAACTCTCTTCCTCCTTCTGTCTTTCCTAATTCTTATGACCTTTCATCCTTCAAAAAGCAGATCTATCATCATCTCAGAGCCTAGTCCTCCATATCTCTTTGTCCTCTGTACTTTGACTGTTTTTTCTGTCTGTCGTTTTCCTTTGTGTGACATTACCACATCTCTGCCTTGCCCTTGACCTTTTTCTTTTCCTTCGTCTTGGTATTTTCTCGTGCCCTGGCCTTTATTGATGTGGGCAGTTTCTGCATGTCCCGGTGTCACACTCTTAAAAAAAAAACATTATACTTATAAGTGTCTAATGGTAAATTATGAATAAAATCCTTTGTAAACCTAACCTAACCTAATCTTATCTCTGTACCTTACTTGATTAGCCACGTGTTGATATGCATATCCTAAACAGAAAGTTTAAAACATTGATAATTTTTCAACAAAATTAAAAGTAATGTTTTGGCAAAGTTATGAACTTCTCTCTTAGCCACTTTGTAGTGCGAACGACCTGCGCTAGTCAACCCAAGCAGCCTCATCTCACAGGTACTGTGTGGAGATTTGTAGCTCGCGGATTGGTCGGTGCAGCGACTGCTTCTTCCCATCTACCTCCAGACTATGGAACTCTCTTCCTCCTTCTGTCTTTCCTAATTCTTATGACCTTTCATCCTTCAAAAAGCAGATCTATCGTCATCTCAGAGCCTAGTCCTCCATATCTCTTTGTCCTCTGTACTTTGACTGTTTTTTCTGTCTGTCGTTTTCCTTTGTGTGACATTACCACATCTTTGCCTTGCCCTTAACCTTCTTCTTTTCCTTCGTCTTGGTATTTTCTCGTGCCCGGGCCTTTATTGATGAGGGCAGTTTCTGCATGTCCCGGTGTCACACTCTTAAAAAGAAAAAGACATTATACTTATAAGTGTCTAATGGTAAATTATGAATAAAATCCTTTGTAAACCTAACCTAACCTAATCTTATCTCTGTACCTTACTTGATTAGCCACGTGTTGATATGCATATCCTAAACAGAAAGTTTAAAACATTGATAATTTTTCAACAAAATTAAAAGTAATGTTTTGGCAAAGTTATGAACTTCTCTCTTAGCCACTTTGTAGTGCGAACGACCTGCGCTAGTCAACCAAGTGCTATTGAGAGCAAAACAACCTGTTTCTCGTAAACACAATAAATGTCGTTCTTGATGTCAAAAAGTAATAATTACAGATGGCAAAGGGAACCTGAAAGGAAATTATAGATAAAAAGATACAAGAGATGTATAGACATAGTTTCTTATTATTGAGTACACCATGTTATGTGTAGGGTGTGTGTAGGGTAGGTATTTTGTATTTAGAAATTATAAGGCCATTGGTGAAATTGAAGGCACGCTTAGCATAGATGTTACTTTGTTAGAAAATAATGTGTAAGAATAAATTTAGTGAGTATTACCTCAATTAACTGTTTTTAGGAAGAAGAAGAAGAAGAAGAAGAAGAAGAAGAGAAGAAGAAGAAGAAGAAGAAGAAGAAGAGCAAAAACATGAGATGGAAGAGGGAGAATGGGAAGTGTCAGAGCGAGACGATGTTTCCTAAGGGAAGGCGGAATAAATTATCACAATACGTCAGAAGCATTTTCGTAGCTTTCATCTGCACACTTGGAACTGGGTGTCAAGTTTCCTTCCTTCAGGAAAAAATATAATAGTGCAGAACTATGTTGAATTCTAATGTATAATAATAATAATAATAATATTAATAATAATAATAATAATAATAATAGTAATAATAATTATTATTATTGTTATTATTAATAATAATAATAATAATAATAATAATAATAATAATAATAATAATAATAATAATAATAATAATAAAAGGTTTTATGGTATTATTCCAGATTTTTGCCTCCTACTGTAGGGAATCGAAGTCGGACATATAGAACTTGATTCCATAGCTTTGTGCACTTCTCATAGAGGTCATAAAGTAAACTGGAACATTTATTGATGTTCACATGCAGAACATTATGTTGGACTTTGCCTATCGACCCACCAGTGACTTTGGAACTCTGTGATTAAGTAATAATTGCAATATCTATTTTTCCAAATATATTTTTTTCAATTTCCTAATGATTATCATATCTGTTATTTACACGCAAAGTGTGTAGACATTTATCTTGATACGCTGTCTGTCTTTCTCTGTTTGTCTCTCTGTCTCTCTCTCTCTCATATATACTGTGTGTATATATATATATATATATATATATATATATATATATATATATATATATATATATATATATATATATATATATATGATCAAATAAAGGCATTATCATATGTGAAAGCATGCAAAATATTTTTTCCTATGACCGGGATTCGAACCCATCACACATAATCAGTGCGCTAGCAAGTTTACCACCCAAGGTATAAGAGAAGAGAAAAACTTCTCTGCTCTCTGCTGAAACTAGCATATGAATACACTCGACTCCTCTTCACCTATGTAGCTTGTTTTGGTTTAGAGTTCAAATCCCTGTAATATAGGCCTCTACAGTGCTTTATATATATATATATATATATATATATATATATATATATATATATATATATATATATATATATATATATATATATATATATATATATATATATATATATGAAGCATATTTTTGCCGCCTGCTGGGATTCGAACATGTATCCGATATATAATAAGGCACAGGAAGAGGGTTAAAATTTATATACTCGTAGCCCGACTGCATTCCAAGAGGGGTCCCCTGTCGGAAAGCGGACAATGAAGACAGAAATGCAGAGAAGAAGAGATGAATTGAGGTCCGAAAGCAAACTTGCTTGTGTAGCTTGCAAACCGATAGATAGAGACGGCTAATAAGAAACAGCGACGTCATTTTGTAAGGGGAGACTGCTGTGAAGAAGGATCTAGTAAGCAACCTCACGAGCCACATACATCTCTGTATACAGAAATAAGTTCAATAGTAAGGTTATGTAAATGGCAATTAAGTCGTGACATAATTCGAGTAGAATCTGAAGTGCTGGGCCTGGTATGGTGAGTTTCAGTTGGGCTTCATCTTCAGTTTACCTTCTTCCTCACAGTTTGAACGCAATGTCGTTTTCTCTTTGTAGGCATTTATTGCTTGCTTTAGACACTAGTATTATGAACTTTCTTATGTAGGTCTGTTGTAACTTTCAGTATGTTTTAGGAAGTTTTATTAATTTACCTATAGAGTAAGTAATCTATATCTAAGTTTCATAACTGTCAGTATAACCTTAATTGAAGCACGCACTCACGAAAAATGAATATGAGCCTTTTCTAAACATTAAGAGTTTCTGGCAACCGGAAGCTATACAAACCGTCGTGAGTCTCGAACTCGGGCCTCCTCGGTCTTATTTAGACTCTTACACACTAAATTAATAGCTGATACTTATTAAGGTATAACAAAACATTTCTTAGATTGACTTTACCTATTTGGGAAGCATGCAACAGAGTATTTGTGATCTTTTAGCTTGTTCTATGCCCGGATTAATGGAAACTACATATGTGTGCCTTAGCGCTTGCGAGCATAGAACCTGAGGAGAAATAGCTTTCGTCCGTAAAACTCTGACTCAAAGCCAACCTGAGAGTTCTACGTTTCTGCGGTAAGACAACGCCATATAGGAACTTAGGAAAAATTTTAGAACTTATACATCAAGAAAAATGAATTCATGAAAAAAAAGTATATATTTGCGAGATTATTGTAGTGAAACATTGAAATTTGAATTAAAAATATAAAGAATTTATGTAAGACAGAGCTTGGGGAGTTCTGGAAGACTCATGTAGAAAGTGATTATGGTGTGACTACGATATTCTTAGTTTATAAAGAACTTGAAAAATTCTTGTAGATTATTATATTGGCAATATAATGTTCTCTCTTTAATAGCGAGAACATATTGCACAATTTTTGAGAAAGTATTTTTTTGTCAGAATTCAAGTTTTTCCATGGCCACATCATCACCGAATATTCTTGGATATTCGGTACACATCTCTTCTTAGCCCTTCACATCTGACCATCCACAACACTCCCCATCTCCGTTTCTCATTACTTTGTGCTTTCTCCGTGCCCAGGCCCGATGAGAGCGGATTTTTTTTTTTTTTTTTTTTTGCTCGTCCTGGTGTCACAATCATTAAAAAAGTATATGGATATTTTCAAGTCTTTGTGTCGTTTATGAACACTATTGTTTATAAACTTAAGTATATTTTCATCTGATTTCTTATCTGTCAAAACATCAACATAATGATATGAGCTTCAGCTCGTCAGATCGTCACCCATAATGAGATGTGTCTTAGGTCTGAACTTCAACATAAGTATATGAGTCTTAGTGTGTCAAAACTTCACCATATTGACGAGTGGTAGTGCACTACATCTTGTGCTTAAAGACTTGAGTCATAGTGTCCCAGAGCGTAATCATTATTACCTTTATGAGTGTTAATGTATCATAAATTGAGTATACTGATGCTTATGAATCCCAGTGTGCCAGACTTAGAGTGTTAATTTAACGATATATTTTAATGTGTCAAAACTCGAGTGTAAAGATGCTCATGAGATCCTGTATCTTAGAACATAAACATAATGACATTTAAAGAATGCACGTGTCAGAACTTGAGTACAGTGACATAGTGAACGTGCTAATAAATATGTGTGTCAAAGTTTTGGTCTTATTCATCGCTACATGAAAGCCTCAATCCCTTGTAAGGGGATGGTCCTAGTCACAGCATGCTCCCATTCACCATGAGACCCACATTCTTCTAACTAGCATGCAGTCAGTCTAATCCCATTTACTCTCACTTGCTCCGCTAGCACGCATACTAAAAATCCAGTTAATTTGGTTTTGGTTATAGTTTCCATGACAGAAACCCCTTGTCGTAAAGCAATTAAAGATGCCTATAGGCTCACAAGAAATTTCAGAGATGCCTAAACGTGCCGGATGGCAGTGACGCGCTCGAAATCCACCAACCGCCACGAGAATAACAGAGCCTAGTCAGTGAGAGGTCAGATCTTGTCCGGGGCAAACGTAGCGTCCACAGCTTAGCTAGTCTCCCCCTTTGGGTTGGGAATCTGGAACCAATAGTGACAGGAACTGTAGTAATTGGAGCTCTGAGAAATTAGTGTTAACCTAGAAATAAATCAATATAAAGAAGATGCTTATCTGTTATCACCAACCATGCTACCAAAAGAAAGAACACCATAATTATTGGTGTAAAGTAGTGGGATGAAACTCCTCCTCCATATTGATAACCCACGTGTGAAATAGTGCTCACACGACAATTGGCGACAACTGGTGGGATTACACCATGACAACTGGCGACAACTGGTGGGATTACACCACGACAACTGGTGTATAGCTCAGGATCAATCCACGCCGTTACTTCAACGAAGAGAAAGAAGATATTAAGAAATACATAAGGAATAAATATGAAGCATCTATGGGAGAAATGTTAGAGTGATGAAGAAACTTCTAGACCAGTGGTTCCCAATCTGTGGTCTGCGGACCCCTGGTGGTCCGCTAAGGTAGTACTGGGGGTCCGTGAACTGAATTGAAATTTTCATATATATATATATATATATATATATATATATATATATATATATATATATATATATATATATATATATATATATATATATATATATATATATACATATATATATATATATATATGTTAGTGAATAAGCATATTAAAAGAAAAAAATAATATTGCAGTTATACAAAGGCAACGTAACATACCCATGCTCTCATAATTATGGCAATATTAAAAATAAACGTTTCCTGATTATATAATTTATTTATTTTTCTTTTCTTTCTCCCTTTAATTTTTTATGCATTTAACACTGTACATGAAAGTGACATGTCGGATGTCAGGCAATCACAGTACGGTAGGACCGAAGCATATATACGTGTGAGATTACCAACCTGTCATGTGTTGAACACGTACAGTCGGACCGTGGCGTGCGAGCTCAGTCTGAGCTGAAGTTCTGAACACTGATTGCTAAACTTCGCTCTTCCTTCACCGTCTTCACGTTTTGAACCGACAGTTGCATCCAAACGTTAATGCATCTTGAGCAGTCCGTAGTCAGTGTGTCTGTGTTTGATTCCCGAACTTTAATATTTAGTTGTATTACCTACATTAGTGACTATTTATTGTAAATATCTGATAGTATGATGGATCGGTGGTTAAAAACCGGAAGCATGTTAAAACGAGAAAGTAGTGACATAGAAGGTGAATGTGCGACAAGCTCAAATGAAAAGACACTGACTCATCAGTCGAAACTCAAAATTCGTAAATACTGTGATGAATACATATCCTTTGGATTTATATGTAGAGGCAGTGAAGGTGAACAGAAACCACAATGTGTTCTCTGTTATGAAATATTGTCCAATGAAAGTATGAAGCCAGCCAAACTTCGCCGGCATTTTGAAACTAAGCATAAGGAGCATACTAACAAACCTGTTGAATATTTTCAAAGAAGACGGGAAGAACTTCTTTCAAAACAAAATATTATAGAAAAAATAGCAACCGGGGGTGATAATATGAATGCTGTGTGTGCTTCGTATGATGTTTCTCTTTTAATAGCAAAGAGTGGAAAACCACACACAATAGCAGAGGAACTAATTCTGCCTGCTGCCAAAGCAATGGCCTCTAGGATGCATGGAGACAAAGTATCAAAGAGTTTTGATCTCATATCATTGTCAAACACCACTGTCAAGCGGCGAATAGAAGACATGTCTGAAAGTGTTAAAAATCAACTAGTGAAGAGAGTGATGTAAAGTCCGTATTATTCTTTACAATTAGATGAAAGTACAGATGTTGCTAACAGTGCTGATTTACTTGCATTCATACGATATGAATTTGACGGTACAATTAAGGAAGATTTTCTCTTTTGCCAGTCATTGCCAACACACACAACTGGTGAGTCTATTTTTAATAGTTTGAATGATTTTATAATAGCTAATGAAATTGGATGGTCAAAGTGTATAGGAGTCAGTACTGATGGGGCTCCCGCAATGTCGGGAAAGTACAAAGGACTCAAGGCAAAAATCCAAGCTATAATACCAAATGTCAAGTGGACTCATTGCTGCATACATAGAGAATCGTTGGCAGCAAAGAAAATGCCAGAAAAATTGAAGACAACTCTAGATGAAGTAGTGAAAGTAGTTAACTTCATAAAAGCTCAGCCCTTAAATTCTCGTATTTTTAGTGTTCTTTGTGAGGAGATGGGTAGCGCTCATGAACAACTGCTCTTGCATTCTCAAGTGCTGTGGCTGTTCCGCGGTAAAGTACTTACCCGCATATTTGAGTTGCGTGATGAAATAAGACTATTTCTTCATGATAAATAATTTCAGGGGAGAGAATGGTTTAATAACTTTTCGTGGCTAGCTATTGTGGCATACATGTCTGACATCTTTACTTATTTGAATTTCCTAAATTTGAGCCTACAAGGGAGATCCGTAACTATTTTTAAAGTTGAAGATAAAGTGGAAGCCATGATCAAGAAATTAGAATTGTTGTCTGAACGTCTGCAGAGTGGTGTGTTTGAATCCTCTCCAACACTTTATGACTTTCTTGGAACTTCTGAAGAAAACATTTCTGAAGAAAGAAGAAGTCTTTTTATTCAGCATTTGCAAGGTTTAAAGATCAGTTTTAGGGATTATTTTCCTCCTCATGATGGTAATAACAAGTGGATTAGGGATCCTTTTCATGTAAATGTAAAAGATGTAAAAAAATTAACATCAAAAGAAGAAAATAGTCTTGTTGAACTTTTATGTGACACTTCACTAAGATCACGTTTCAGCCGTTACAATTTATCAGACTTTTAGTGACTATTGAAAAATGAGTACCCAGAACTGGCAACCAAGACCCTGAAATATCTAATGCCATTCCCTACTATGTATTTATGCGAGCAGGCTTTCTCACAGCTCATTTACATAAAATCAAAATACAGAAATAGGATGAATGTGGAACCTGATCTTTGCTTAAAACTGTCTGCCATTGAACCTGAAATTGAAAACATAGTAGCCGCAAAACAGCATCACCCATCTCATTAATGAGATTAAGATAAAGTCTTTTTTTTTCTGCTCTGTTCTGTTCTGTATTTCTTTCTTTATATTTTTTATATATTTTCCCATTTTTTCATTTACATATGTCTTTCTGTAGAAATTAATCTATTTTTCTGGTAAGAGGAGTTTGTTGCTAGTTTATTAAAGCAGCATGTTAAGTTGACAGACGTTTCAATATCCTGGGGTCCGGGGGAAAAAATAATTTAAATAAAAGGGGTCCTTGGTAGTGAAAAGTTTGGGAACCGCTGTTTTAGACGCTTACAAGCAGCGAGAGAGCGATGTCGAGAAAGTCTGAGCCCTCCTTCTCCAACAGCATCATGTTACCAGAACCAGTCACTCTCCCCTGCCCCTGTATTGGCAAGACCCCCCCCCAGCAGTAAAAGTACAACGAGCCCCTTCATGGACGCCACCATCACAATGAGCCGAAGTGTGCCCGGGGCTTTGGGTGAAAAAGCCTCTTGCCAGAAGTATATGTTGCGAGACCCCACCAAGAAGATGGTGATTCGTCGATTTTACAAGAGAGATGGAGAAGTTGGCGGGAGCCTCCCGTGACCAGAAGAAAGAAGAACCCCCTCCACCATTGCCTGTGGCCGTGATGTTCTTCTTCAAGCAGTTTCTCAAAATAGCTAAATACTTGTGATCTGTATCCAGTGAGTAATGGGACCATTATTAAAAGAAATTGAGGTCGGCGGACGCCGCCATTTTACCTTGTAGTTATGCTTTGACTCTGCCAACCCACCTATGAGGGGTGTGGCCCTAGTAAGTTAATAAAAGTAGAATTTCTATACCCATTACTAACATGGATTGTTTGCACTAATAGCTATAAGCCGTAATAAACTTCATTTTTGTTATTATTTGAATAATAAAATGAGAACTTGGGTTTGAAGGGTGTTCCATTTACTTGCATTAATGCCTAAGTTGATATTAAGAAGGCAAATGTATTGATTTTAATATGAGGAGGTTTAATGTACGTGTAAAATCATTTTTATATTAATCTCTTAAAGTGTAAGAAATCGAGTGAGAAAATCCTTACACCTGTTTTCAAGGTCCCTTTCTTTTCTTATTTTTTTTTTTGTGGGTGTAATATTTTGATGAGAGAAAGACAGAAATGACAGATCGTTCTTCTAATGTTGTTATGATGAAGAAATTGATATTAAAATACGTGCATAGCATGTCTTTTTAAAAAATAAGAGAATGTTGTGATATTATTTCGATATGAGTTTTAAATTTGGCTCTATGCAGGCGAAAATAAGAGTAAACTCGAGTGATGTTGTGCTGTGCTGGGGTAGGGTTTTTTTTTAGTGTAACCCTAACGTAAATTAGAGGGGAGGAAGAATGGGGTCTAATAGCCGTGAGGGATACGCCTCGAGAGACCGCCAACAAGCTCATGCCCTCAGTGTTGGAGGAAAGAAAGTTGTTGTGTAGCATTAACGCACCTTAGTGGGAGTAGGTGGGGACCTAGGATTGGTGAAGCAGTCATGTGACCACGCAGCCCAACTGAGATTTCACCTACACACTCCTTCAGAGTGAGGGGAAGGGGGGGAATTTTACAGAGAGAAAGGGAATGAGTGTTTGGAAGGGATGCAGCGAGTGAGGCAGAAAATGGGTATGACGGACTGGGGGTATAATGGGGGGGTTTGCTTTCGTGCATGAATCGCAGGAAAGTCCATTGGGGAAGCATGATGGGGGAGAGTCTGCGAGGATCATTCCCCTGCTCTGCCGGGTCTTTGTGCAGGCCATATCAGCGTATTTTTATGGGAGGTGATGTAGCTGTTGCGATATCTATTGAGGGGTATTTTTGAGAAAGAGATTCTCCACCTGCCCAGATATGGTTGAGCTGCAAAGTTTGTTTTATTTTTGTTTCGTCCACTACTCCGCCAATGAGATTGTTATTTGATTTCCGAGGATTCCAAGATATATATTACATGATAAAGGACGTGAATCTATGAATGATTCTATATTTTCCTTTCTAGCTGCAGTATATACATTATTTGTCTGAAGGGATATGTTAGATTGATAAAATAAAACTGAAAGTTTTAGCCATGATAATGTTCATCAAAATTATATCAGCTTGGTCATGAGGAAGGGAGTGTGAATTCACAAGAAATGACAACAAGAATGTCAAACAGCTGTTTCCTGTATTTGAAAGAGACGAACTTGATCCAGAAACTGAAGAGACAGGAGTGGAACAGCTCCATCACGCAAAATTCCCCGTGAAAGCTAGCCAGTTGAAGGCCAGAAGACAGATATTGGACAGTATTTTTGGGTAGGAAAAAGGAAAGAGAGCAAAAAAGGAAGTTAGTTAAGTACCTACCCGACTGTAAGTATGCAAAGGAGAAAAAATTTATAACTCCCCCCTGTCTCCTGAGGTAGTTCTGTTGAATAGTAATTCGAAAAAAAAAATCAAATTTGAGATAGTAGAAGAATATATATATATTAAATTTTCATGCACAACTCCTTAAGAGATTATGAACTTTAGCAAAATGCATTCATTAATGTTGCAAATGAAATATGAGTTTTGTTTTTATTACTGCATACACAGAGACAAACTTTTTATATTTTTTTCAGATACCCGTTTTTGTTATATAGTTTTTTTGGTGTTGAAGAAATCTTTAATATCTTTATCCCTTTTATATATTATAATTAAAGAGTTTTTGAAAAAAAGATTATCTAGAGATAATTATTATTAATTACTATCATTGTCATGAAATTTATAATTACAATTGAGCTAATTAAGATAATTGAGACTATCATTGTCATGACATGTATAATTACAATTGAGCTAATTAAGATAATTGAGATTCCCAGAATTTATATGTTGAGTTTGAAATTTAAAATGATATTTAATTCCTTTTAAGTGTTTATTAAGATAAGATAATTTTGTTGATAGTAGTAGATATATTAGCACATATGATTGTAGTATTTTGCTTTGAATTCATCAGGGGTATGTTGACATATAGCGAGTGTGTGCTTCGAATCAACCCTCTGAATTATAGAAAGAGAAAAGATTGTCATAATAGACAAGCATGTGTATGCTCATTTCAGTAAAGTCCTTTGCACTTTTAAACAGAAAGGAATGGATTTGTGCTTCGATGTTTCTGCAGTTGTACACTAAGTTATTTTGTTTTTTTATTCTTGTTTAGATGTTAGAAAATGATTTCAGTTGCACTCTGTCCATTTGTATAGTTGGGCAGGAAGTCAAGTCATAAAGAAGGGCCTTACAAG
>JAXCGZ010008981.1:0-16339 GCA_037179515.1 Halocaridina rubra
CGACAACTTAATTGTGATTACCTAATTGTGTTTACGGGAAAGAGCCCAAAGCTCGTGTCTTCCCGTCTCCTCATCGGTTCCATTTTATACTTAGTGATACTTATCATACCTGTCCTTAAAACTATGGATTGAGATAGCATTAACTACCTCCTTGCTTAGCCAATTCCAATTATCAACTACTCTTACACTGAAAAAGTATTTCCTTACATCCTGCAAAGAAGTTTTCTTACGAAGCTTCAAACTATGTTCTAGAGCCAGCCATATCAAAATATCGATCCCTATCCACTCTATCATAACCATGAAGGAATTTAAAGACTGTCACCATATTCCCCCTCACTCTTCTAGCTTCGAGTGATGGTAAGTCTAATTCCCTCAGCCTCTCATCATAACTGAGATTGCGTATTTCTGGCACCAGTTTCGTGGCATGTCTTTGAACTTTTTCAAGCTTAGCTATGTGCTTTTTCAAGTGCGGATTCCAAAAGGGGGCTGCATATTCGAGTTTTGGCCTCACATAGGTTACATAAATATTCCTGAACATTTCCTTGTCCATGTGCCTGAAGGCTACCCTTACATTTGATAAGCATGCATATGCTGCCCTTACTATGCCATTTATATGTATTTCTGGAGACAAATCTGCCAGTATGTTTACTCCTAGATCTCTCTCATTTTCTGTCTCTTGAAGTTGTACTCCAGCCACCGAGTAGTCAAGCTTGGCCTTCTTGGACTTGTACCCATTCTCATTACCTTACATTTTGAAGTATTGAATTTCATTAGCCACTTTTCTGACCACTCATGCAGATTATTTAGATCCTCCTGAAGTTCTCTAACATTGTTCTCGTTTTTTACTTTTTTCACAATTTTGCATCATCTGCAAACATATTCATGAATGAATTTACAGACTCTGGTAGGTCATTTACATATACAAGGAACAAAAGTGGACCTAAAACTGAACCGTGTGGAACTCCACTACTAACTCTTCTCCATTCAGACACTGAGTGTCTTACTCTAACCCTCTGTTCTCTTCCTTCTAAGTAAGTTTTTATCCATTCCAAGACATTTCCACCTATTCTAGCCATTGATTGCAGCTTCCTAATAAGTCTCCCATGTGGAACAGTGTCAAACGCTTTCTGGAAGTCTAGGAATATGCAATCTGCCCAGCCCTCTCTTTCCTGTAAGATTTGGCTTACCTCATCATAAAATTCTAATAAGTTTGTTACTGTTATTCTACCTTCTCTGAAGCCATGTTGCCTCACTGACAAAAAGTTGAAGGATTCCAAGTGAAGAGAGATATGTTTCCTTAGTAGTTTCTCCATAACTTTGCAAACTATGCTGGTCAAGGAAACTGGTCTATAGTTCAGAGCCGTATCCCTCCTTCCCTTTTTGAAGATAGGTATCACATTTGCTTGTTTCCAGCATCTTGGAATCTCCCCTGACTCCAGTGACTTTTTAAGCATGATACTTAGTGCCACTGATATTGAGTTTGCGCATTTTTTAAGTACATGTCATCAGAACTTGTAGCTTTATGAACATGTAACTCCATCAGCATTTTGCATACCTCTGTGGCTGTAATGTTGATGTACTCTAATACCAGCCCTTGAGCTTCTATCTCTGCAATCTGAGGGGTTGGGGTATTTTCTACTTTAAATACTGACTGAAACTCCTTGTTCAATTCTTTGCAGATCACTTCATCCGTGTCAGTGATGCTTCCATCCACTCTCTTTAGCCTTAAAACCTGTTCTTTTACCTTCAGCTTTCCTCTGATAAAGCTGTGGAAAAGCTTGGAATTTTCTTTAGCCTTCCTAATGATGTTCCTCTCATAGTCTCTCTCTGCCTCTCTTCTTTTACTTAGGTAGTCATTTCTTGCTCTTTTGTAGGTTTGCCAGGCATTTATGTTTTTTCTCTTCCTATACCTTTTCCAGCATTTGTCTCTCCACTCCTTAGCTCTTTAACACTCATTATCGAACCATTTCTCTCTGGCATGAATTACACCTACTTTGGTGACAGGTATGAAGCAATCTGCTATCTTCCCATATAACTCACAAAAGCTGTCATACATTTCTTGTACAAATCTGTACAAGAAATGTATGACATCTTTTGTGAGATATATGGGAAGATAGTACATTGCTTGCATAACCTTTGTTGCTTGACATATATGGCAGACGCATATCCATTGACATATATCTTTGTCCATCCACGGCCAAAAGTATCTAAACTTCTTAAGTCAGAGGGAACTTTTAACACCAGGATGGAAGATGGTATATAAGGAGTTGAAGATATCTTCTCTGAGCTTTATTGGAGGAAGCAAATAAAGCACAAGGGCAGGAGAGAAAGGAACTAGAAAAAAGAATAAAGAAGCTGGAAGGGGAAAAGAGTCAACTAGAATCTAGAATTTCTAAACAAGAAGATAAAAACAAACAGCTAAATGACAACCTAAAGGAATTAGATGTTAGTTCACTGCTATCTTCTGAGAGAGACGAGATTGCTGCTTGGAATGTTCAGATTAAGGAAAACATTGAACAGTTCAGAAAAGAGTTCCAGGAGCTGAATATGGAAAATGATGCCATGAAAACGTCCTTTGCTGATGCACTAAAGGGGAATGTGGCAGTAAAAGAGGCTGTAAAGGTGGTGGCACTGGAAAACATACAAACAGTTGACTATAAAGAGACAGTAATCGAAAAAATGAAAGACGTTGTGATGGAAAGGGCAAACCCACTCATCAGACAGGCACTTGATAAGGAGAAGACAGTGGTAATCTCAGGCATAAGTGAATCCCAGGAGCCAACATGGCAGGGGAGACTTGAAGAAAATAAAAATAACGTTGTAGACCTGATAAGAAAGCTTGGAGTAGTATGTGGTCCTGAGGATATTGTAAACATACACCAACTAGGTAAATATTCGAGGGAAGGAAAGCCGAGACCAACAAAGGTAACCTTTGAGAGAGGGGAGACATGTAGGGAAATATTGTTGAGAAAAAAAAGTCTAAAAGACCTTCAAGAATGCAAAGAAGTGTTCATTAGACGATACAGAACACAGGAAGAGATGGGAAAGATCAAAAACTTGTTGCAAGAGGCAAGAAGGTTAAATGATGAAAGAAATGAAGAAGAGAAGAAAAATTTTCGTTACGGAATACTTCCAGACAAAGGGGAGATAAAGAAGATAATGACAGAAGATCAGGGGATGGGGCCTCATTAAGATTGTTATACACAAATGCTGATGGATTAGCTGGTAAGGCAGTAGAATTAAAAGATAGGATTCACAACGGTAAGGCAGATATAGTAGCAATTACAGAGACTAAGTTGAGTGAGGACATAAACAGTGTCACAGTTTTTCCTAAGGGCTTCAGAATACTAAGGGTCGAAAGATCTGAGAGGACTGGTGGAGGGATAGCACTGCTCATAAGTGAGAGGATTCAAGTTGAAGAAATAAACTTGGCTATAGAAAGTGAGTTCAGGGAATTTCTTGTTGCTCGCATAAATACTGGGTCAGAGAGCATTATAATAACTGTTGTATACAACCCACCAAGGAACCAAAATAGGCTTGAAATTTATGAGGAAAGTCATATAGGTACGATTGAAGTCATAAACTCAGTTGTTAACATGGCGCGGGAGAAAAAATGTAGGATTTTGATTATGGGAGACTTTAATCATAAAGAGATAGATTGGATAAATCTTGACCCACACAGTGGTGAGGACTCCTTTGGGGCAAGATTCCTAGATTGCGTACAAGGGAATTTCCTACACCAACATGTAATGGAACCAACAAGAGCCAGGGGTGGGGATGAGCCATCACTACTTGATCTGGTGTTCACAGATAATGTGTTGGATATTGAAAATATTGAGTATGAACCACCAATTGGAAAGAGTGACCACTGTGTGTTGTTGATGGAGTATATCATTGAAGACATTCTTCCTGAGAGTAGAGGCACTGAGGACATGAGGAGGAACTATCAGAAAGGAGATTACATCAAAATGAATGAGCTTTTTGCAGTTATTGACTGGAGAACCTTATTTTACAACAAATCTGAACAAGAAATGTATGACATCTTTTGTGAGAAATATGGGAAGATAGTAGATTGCTGCATACCTGTCACCAAAGTAGGTGTAATTCATGCCAGAGAGAAATGGTTCGATAATGGGTGTAAAAGAGCTAAGGAGTGGAGAGACAAATGCTGGAAAAGGTATAGGAGGAGAAAAAACATAAATGCCTGGCAAACCTACAAAAGAGCAAGAAATGACTACCTAAGTAAAAGGAGAGAGGCAGAGAAAGATTATGAGAGGGACATCACCAGGAAGGCTAAAGAAAATCCCAAGCTTTTCCACAGCTTTATCAGAGGAAAACTGAAGGTAAAAGAACAGGTTTTAAGGCTAAAGAGAGCGGATGGAAGCATCACTGAGACGGACGAAGAGATCTGCAAAGAATTGAACAAGGAGTTTCAGTCAGTATTTACAGTAGAAAATACCCCACCCCCTCAGATTGCAGTGATAGAAGCTCAAGGGCCGGTATTAGAGAACATCAACCTTACAGCCACAGAGGTATGCAAAGCGCTGATGGATTTAGATGTTCATAAAGCTACAGGTCCTGATGACATATCCCCTCATGTGCTTAAAAAATGCGCAAACACAATATCAGTGGCACTAAGTATCATATTTAAGGAGTCATTGGAGTCGGGGGAGATTCCAAGATGCTGGAAACAAGCAAATGTGATACCTATCTTCAAAAAGGGAAGGAGGGATACGGCTCTGAACTATAGACCAGTTTCCTTGACCAGCATAGTTTGCAAACTTATGGAGAAACTACTAAGGAAACATATCTCTCTTCACTTGGAATCCTTCAACTTTTTGTCAGTGAGGCAACATGGCTTCAGAGAAGGAAGATCAACAGTAACAAACTTATTAGAATTTTATGATGAGGTAAGCCAAATCTTACAGGAAAGAGAGGGCTGGGCAGATTGCATATTCCTAGACTTCCAGAAAGCGTTTGACACTGTTCCACATGGGAGACTTATTAAGAAGCTGCAATCAATGGCTAGAATAGGTGGAAATGTCTTGGAATGGATAAAAACTTACTTAGAAGGAAGGGAACAGAGGGTTAGAGTAAGACACTCAGTGTCTGAATGGAGAAGAGTTAGTAGTGGAGTCCCACAGGGTTCAGTTTTAGGGCCACTTTTGTTCCTTGTATATGTAAATGACCTACCAGAGTCTGTAAATTCATTCATGAATATGTTTGCAGATGATGCAAAGATTGTGAAGAAAGTAAAAAACGAGAACAATGGTAGAGAACTTCAGGAGGATCTAAATAATCTGCATGAGTGGTCAGAAAAGTGGCTAATGAAATTCAATACCTCAAAATGTAAGGTAATGAGAATGGGTACAAGTGCAAGAAGGCCCAAGCTTGACTACTCGGTGGCTGGAGTACAACTTCAAGAGACAGAAAATGAGAGAGATCTAGGAGTAAACATACTGGCAGATTTGTCTCCAGAAATACATATAAATGGCGTAGTAAGGGCAGCATATGCATTCTTATCAAATGTAAGGGTAGCCTTCAGGCACATGGACAAGGAAATGTTCAGAAATATTTATGTAACCTATGTGAGGCCAAAACTCGAATATGCAGCCCCCTTTTGGAATCCGCACTTGAAAAAGCACATAGCTAAGCTTGAAAAAGTTCAAAGACATGCCACGAAACTGGTGCCAGAAATACGCAATCTCGGTTATGATGAGAGGCTGAGGGAATTAGACTTGCCATCACTCGAAGCTAGAAGGGTAAGGGGGGATATGGTGACAGTCTTTAAATTCCTTCATGGTTATGATAGAGTGGATAGGGATCGATATTTCGATATGGCTGGCTCTAGAACTAGAGGTCATAGTTTGAAGCTTCGGAAGAAAACTTGTTTGCAGGATGTAAGGAAATACTTTTTCAGTGTAAGAGTAGTTGATAATTGGAATTCGCTAAGCGAGGAGGTAGTTAATGCTACCTCAATCCATAGTTTTAAGGACAGGTATGATAAGTATCACTAAGTCTAAAAATGGAACCGATCAGGAGACGGGAAGATACGAGCTTTGGGCTCTTTCCCGTAAACACAATTAGGTAATCACAATTAGGTAATCACTCTGGAGAGACATCACACTTGATAATCTGAGTGTCAGCCAGTGGAATATCTTTTAGTATATTCTGGAAAGATTCTATTTCTTCATCACATTCTTGGGCGAATTTACTGAGGACTCGAGGAGGAACAATCCAAAATATATAACTAATATGTCAAAGGATTACTATTTGATGAGATATAGTTAAGGAACTAATGTTAACCAAATTTTATTATAATATTCTTCTCCCCCAGTTAAACAAGGAGGTATTAATTGTAATTTTTGTGTTTACTTTATTATAATTGGTAAATTTATAGTTTCATATCCCTTAGTTTGACAAAAAAAAAAATTATGGATTTTCGTATAATGGGGTATTTATGTTAGCTTACCCTCAATTAAGAAACGAATTGATAATTGAATATGTTTATGATACTTTAGATGCAATTTCACTGTTTTATTTTCTTATTGCTTTCACCGCCCACCCCAATTAGGCAAAAATTTAAAAGTCAAGAGATTTATCATAATCTTAGATTAATTTTTTTTATGATTATAAAAAAAAAAACCTGCCCTCATCGGGCCTGGACACGAAGAAAACATAAACTAAAGAGAAACAGATGAGGAGTGTTGTGACTTGTTAGATATAAAAGGATAATAAGAGGTCTATAAAGAAAATCCAAGAATACTGTATTCGGTATTGATGCAGCAATAGAAAAAAAAGTGCCTGAAGGAAGACTTAACATCGACCTGTCCTGGAGAGTACTATTTTCAGCAGAAGCAAAGGACAAGTTGAACATTGAAATTATCATTTCCTAAATGCCTCTTTTAATTGTTAAATGAACACTTTCACACTCTCAGTTAGGCAGAAAATTTCATGAAGATTATTATTCTTTGTTAGGTTTGGTTATGGTAGTTCACCCCCAGCTAATAATTTCTGTGTCTGTTTTTCAGATTTTTCATATAATTGGTAAATACTGTATGCGCTTTCACTAGCTAATGGAAGAAATACCTGGGATTTTAATATAATACTAAATTACAGTTGATGGTGTAGTCAAGATGTGTTTACCAACTTTACTCCCGCTTAGGCTAGGAAAATAAATATTTACACACACCAAAACCGAGGTAATAATTGACAATACAATTTTCAAGTGGTTTTTGTTGTGTTTCCATAGGTAATATTTGGTTAGGTTAAGTCAGCTAAGTGGGGTATGTTTCGAAAAAATATCATGAGTTTCAGTTACACTAGGTTGGGATGAGTTTTATTTTATCACTTCACTTCCACTCAAAAGTTAATCAGTTTATAATTGACATTATTGCTTTAGTTTACTTTAACATTTTGTCTTTATTTCGAAAAAAAAATATATAGTCTTGGATCAGACTGTTGAAATGAAGTAAAGAGATGACATTTCTCGAACAAATAGTAAAATAAAGAAACCACTTACAGAATTGTTTTCTGGAATACTTTTGAAAATTAGCTTAATGGCATAAAATAATTATGCTTACATTTTTCCCACCAATGCTGTCAGTTTTCCACTGCGGTGGTGGCCCTGGATACTGGGGCAGACAGCCCAGCTAGACTTATATATAGCCTCTACAAATGCCTCAGAAACTTACCCACGTGCACTTGAAGGCACTGATACTCAGTGCATTAACTACCTTATCTGATAGCTGGTTCCTACAACTCTCTTGGTGTATGAATACTTTCCTATATCAAGTCTGCTCTGTTCTTTGAACAGCATCTTGGAATGGCCTCTGGATCTTGAGCCACCACTTGATTTAAGAGACTTCTCCCGACTTATGCCTTCTTTCCCATTAATAATCTTGAATACCTCTATAAAGTTTCTATGGAGTCTTCAACTCTCCATGGTAGTGAGAGAGTAATGACGTGAGATATTGATTACAAGTTGATCGATTTGTATAAAGTTAAAGTTGGCTGGGTTTTAGCCCTACTATCAGGGGCGTCACCTCTATTCTAGCGAGCATTACTGGTGCAAACCCCAGCAGTGGTGTCCAGCCACAGCAGTCACCTCCCCAGTAAACGGCTTAAACTCTCTTGCCTGGACGAGGCTTCATCTGCAGACTCACGAATGTGAAGCCAGCACGTTACCACTGCACTAGCCAGACATTAAAGACTCTCAGTTTACTTTATTTTATTTTATTTTGCTATTTCTTTGATTGACAATGTTAAGGATATGATATTATTAATGGTACGATGATTAATTTGAGCTCTTTGTATTTAGGTTGCAGCATGAAGATTTCATATGACTCAGAGCCTTGTGCACCGACTATTCACCATCCTGTAAAAACACTAAATTTTAAATGGTTTTGATTTAAGCATTTAAGTATATAAATTATTAAGTATGCAGTGTTTGTAAAAATGATAAACATATCTAAAATGAATTTACATGGCTTTTTTAATGTTTTATACTGTAATTAACGGATGTATTATGTTCTTTATTTAATTTAGTTTAATTTTTTATATTTTATATGTATATTGCTGCCATTTTTATCTTAATATAATTTACATATGTCAGAAATGCTTAATTACTGAAGAATTATTTGTCTTAATAGTTACATAACTATATTTTTCTATTGTCATCAGAATTTCAAGTCGCCCGTTGTTAGGCTAAATAAATAATAAAGAATATGAAGATTCTTATTAGCCTAATAATAAAATAAAGGCTGGTGGGCCTTTACAGTGGTGACTCCTCTGAGTAGGTGGCCTTCATGTCAATACATAAAGCACATTATGTGTCTGGCCCCCCCTTTCCTTAGTGTACTAAATATGGCATACTTCGTACCACAAAGGATGTGTGGCGTTCCTAAATCTCCAGTACCCCTCCCTAATACCTGTGGAGTTGGTGGCATTCAGCACTCATAATTGTATTTGGGCACCTCCACCTCAGCCTTTCCCTCCAAAGAGACCCAAGTGGATAGGAAAGACTGAAATTTCCACTTGTGAGGTTTCTGAGTACTGGTGGCTTATAAACCCAAGGGGATGGGATAGACTGACATTCCCTCTTGTGAAATTCATAATGGCTACAGCTACAGAATTAGACATTGTTTTTCGTGGTAATCATGACATTCCAGAAATTTTAGCAGATAACTCGACAGTTTAGTTTCTAGTCATAGAATTTATATATATATATTTTTTTAAACGAGACAAGTGAAAAGTGAAGCCTCTTAATTTCAGTGTCATTTACAACATCTCCCACCAACATTGTTGTCAGCACTAAATCAAAGTGTGTTTGAAAGGGAAAATTATACTGAACTCAAAAACAAGGTGCTCTCTAGTTATGAAGAGACAAAAACAGAACAATTTGAATTTTTTTTTATCTACAACAGTGTTTACAGGAAAACGATCATTATTTCTGGACAAAATAATATCCAATGCTGCTAAATGTAATGTCTCTGAAGACTTAGGCATAAATTTATCAGCTCAATGCCTCCAAGTATAGGTGCTATTCTTGCTGCTAATCTTTCAGTTTCACGTGATGAATTAGGTAAAATAGCTGATATAATAGCCCCAAATACAAGACCTTATGAACTTTACAATGTACCCTCATAAAAATGTCATTAGCCTGCACCCCTCTCCCACTAAAGCTGTCACAAAAATGGATATTCCTGCACACTGGCCTCTGGAACTAAGACTTTATAGGTCCAGACAAAGAGCTAAAGTCTGCCGTGCTCATATCTTTTATGGTGTTGCAGCACGCACTTGCAAACTAATGGCCAGGCAAGAACAGCGTACAAATACTTCCTAATTGCCGCCCATCATCTCTAGCTCCTTCAAATTTGGAAATCTAAGTCAGCAGGTCAGTGTATACGCAGTCTCTGCCCTACATCTTCTATTGGTACCTGCATTAATTTTGGATTACAAAGTAGAGTTCACTGTAGACACAGGAGCAAGCGTCTCTATACTCCCTCACTTCATGGCAGCTAAATACTATTTGCAACCTAGTGCTGTGTCCATCTCTGCTGCAAACGGTGAATCTGCACCATGTTTTGGTGTAAGTCCAACAGACATTGCTATCCCAAACCTGAGAAGAACTTTCCACTGGAATTTTGCAGTAGCATCAGCTAGTTAACCTTCATTGGGTATGGATTTCCTCTCCCGTTTTGAACTACTGGTGGATTGCAATACAAAGATCCTGATGGATTCAAATACTGTACTTTTAAACAAGTTCCACAACGACTCTTTAGAGGTATGAATACCCCTATCCACTTAAATAAGTGCAGTCACTCGCATGAGTGTGTCCAACAAGACTTCTTTGAATTCCCAACTCTTTTACAGCCAAGTGACTCTACTACTACTACAACTCCTAACAATGTCATGTACCATCGTATTGAAACAAGTGACGCACCACCAGTATATGCAAAAACTCGTCCATTACCCGCTGACAAACTTACAGCTGCCAAAGAGAAATTCAATGCTCTTCTAAACTCTGGTGTTTTGTCCACCAAAATCTTCCTGGTCCTCTCTACTACATTTACTGAAAATGAAATATTCAGGAGAGTGGAGGCCAGTTACTGATTATCAAGCTTTGAACTCAATGACCTGACCAGATAGATAGCCACTTCCCTATATTTCAAGCCTTTCATCTAAACTTCATGGATAAAAGATGTACAGTATATGAAACTGGATCTATTGAAAGCTTATCACCAAATCCTTGTGCATCCAGATGACATCCAAAAAATTGTAGTCTCTACCCAATTTGGACTATTTGAACATGCATATATGCCTTTTGGGATTAGAAACGCCCCTGCAATATTCCGAAGATATATGGACTGCCTATTTAGAAACTGTGAGTTTGTTTGTGTACCTTGATGACATTCTTATATTTTCCAGTGATTTGGAAAAACACATAAAACACCTAAAATCTATCTTCAAGATTCACAGTAACAACAGTTTATGAATATCTCTAGATATGTGTGTTTTTGTTGCTGCCTCGTTAGATTTCCTTGGATTTACAGTGTCTTATCAATATAATGCCCCTCCAGTATGTAAGAAATTCGCCATCCAGGACTTCCCATTACCCCTTGATTCTAATGGCTTAAGAAGGTTTCTAGGCATGTTTTTTTTTTTTTTTATAGATCTCATTCCTTACTTTGCTGATATAGTGTTCCCTATGACAGACCTTATCAGAGAATTTCCAAATGCTAAGTAGCTACAGCGGTCAGAAGAAGCTGCGAAGTCATTCAATACAATCAAAGACTCTTTACAAAATGTGTCAATTTTAAGTCATCATGCCCCTGTTTCAGATTCCCTACAATTGGTGACTGATTGTTTTGCTGTGGCTGCAAGAACTGCCCTCCATCAAATGGTGAATGGTTCACCTATGCCTATTGTATTTTACACCAAGAAGCTATCTGAATCTCAACGGAAGTACTCTGCATTTGATCGAGAGTTGCTGGCTGCATATTCAGCTGTCTTACATTTTAAAGATATTATTGAAGGACGTCAGGTCACATTATTCAGTTCATAAACCATTTGTTTCTGCTTTTCATGGCAGGAACCCAGCTAAGCTAGATATGCAATAAAAACGTTTTTCTGCATTTGGAGTGTTACCAACATGGAGTATATCCATTGCGGTAATAACATTTTTGCTGACTGCCTTTCAGGACCAGCTAATATCATCTCTATATCACTTATGGATTTACCTGCTATAGCCAGTGCCCAAGAATGCAACGAAGCAATAAGATCTTTCCAGAATATACTCAAATATTTTCCACTAACTGACAATCAGACTATCAAGTGTGATGTATCTTCAGAGAGCGCTCAACCTTTTGCACCACAGCTGCTTAGAATAGATATCTTCAACTCCTTACATACCATCTTCCATCCTAGTGTTAACAGTTCCCTCTGACTTATCAAGTCTAGATACTTTTGGCCGTGGATAGAGAAAGATATACGTCTACCATATATATCAAGCAACAAAGGTTATGCAACACACTGGTGAGGATTTCCAAACTATTTATTGATATTTACTAACCTGTATATTTAACCCACCAAGGAAACAACATAGGATAGATGTTTATAAGGAGAGTCATATTGGTACTACTGGTCATAAACTCAATTGTTAACATTGTACTGGAGAGAAAATGTAGGATTTTGAGTAAGGGAGATTTTAATCATAGAGAGATAGATTGGATAAATCTTGACCCACACAATGGGGAGGACTCATTTTGGGAAAGATTTCTAGATTGTGTAAAATGGAATTTCCTACACCAAAATGTACTGGAACCAAAGAGGGCCAGGGGTGGGGATGGGACATTGCAGCTTGATTTAGAATTCACAGATATTGTGTTGGAAACTAAAAAAAAATTAGTATGAACCACCAAGTGGAAAGAGTGAAATCTGTTACTTGTTAACGAAATATATCACTGAAGATGTTCTGCCTGAAAGTAGAGGCACTGAGGACACGAGGAGGAACTATCCGAAAGGAGATTACATCAAATTTAATGAGCTCTTTGCAGTTATTGACTGCAGGACCTTATTTAACAACAAATCTATACAAGAAATGTACAACATCTTTTGTGAGGAATATGGGAAGATAGTAGATTGTTGCATACCTTCCACCAAAATGGAAAGAAAAGGAAAGCCATCACAATGGAAATAATATTAAAGATAGCAAAATTCAGGGAAAAGGGAGAGACATTACTACTGCATTAACATAGGTACATATTTAGGTGTGTTCCGACTTTCACTGAATTTTGTGTTACATAGCTCTTCAGGAACGGAACTCTGATGTAAGCCAAGGACCCCCTGTATATGATAAGAATACAAAATAACTGCAATGAAATCCAGCTCATCCAGTAAGTATAAAAAAATAAATATGCATAAGTCTTACAAGTTGATATCTATTAGTAGTACTCAAGCACACATAATAGATGATAATGAAGATATAAAAAAAAATTTAATAAATGACCCTAAAGCTATTTATTTCAAAATTTATTTTCAATTACATAATCTATACATATCAAAGCTAAGAGAATAGTACAATTTGATGAGAAAGATTTAATATATTTTCAGTGACTATTTTATATAATTCATTACAAATTAAATACATACCTCTTAATTATGACACTGATGAAATGTAAAAATCAGAGTAAGGACTCTTTTGGTTTCAAATACAATAAAATAATAAATTGGCAATAAATGTAACATTAGTGATAAAATATAAATGTTTCTAAAGGTCATGTTCTACAGTACATAATATGCTGTAAGATGGGTGTCAATGCCCTTATCGAAATATGAGCTTGTGAGAAAATCGTAGTATGTCATTTAATAGAAAATTTGCAAAAGTTTGCCTCACAAACCACTCAAGGAATACCAGTCACCATTTTAGTCACCTTCATTATCTGATTACTTTTCCATCTTTACTAGAAGAAAATCTAAGTTTATTGGTTTAGGAGTAAGGCTTCTATGGTTGTTGCTCCCTATGGTAACGTCACTGCATTCCAAGGCATTTACTGTGTCAATTCTTTCAACGAGTTCATCTTCGGGGAAAACCATTTCCTCTTTAATGGTAATAAACTCATCTGCGAAATCAATCTCTTGTAGGCAGACTGCCGCTTCCTTTTTCTCTGGATTGCTCCTAAAAGGATCTGAAGATATTTCAGGATCATGTTTAAAAGCTTGAACACATAATTTATTGGTCTCATCACTTTCTAAGGATTTAAAAGCACCAGAATTTTCATCATTTTTTGAACAATCATTATGAATTGCACTGATAACAGGAGCTTCACCATTCCCTGAAGATGTAATGTAAAGCGTATCCAAATTCTTTTGAGAAACAATTGTATTGCATTCATTATGTTTTTTTATGTGCTTACTCAGCTTACCAGACTGCTTAAATTTTCTCCCACATAAACTACATGAGTAAGGTTTTTCATCTGTGTGCACCCTCAAGTGTGCATTAAGGCAAGGTTTTTGACGGAAACTCATTCCACAAACACCACATAAGTAAGGTCTCTCCCCGGTGTGTACCCTGAGGTGTGCATTAAGCGAAGATTTTTGTCTGAAACTCATTCCACAAACACTACATGGATATGGTTTTTCAAGTGTGTGTGTTCTAACATGACTGAAAAGAGTACATTTCTGGGCAAATCCTTTACCACATTCTATGCATTTGAAGGGTTTTTCTTTTGTATGAACCCTCATGTGTTTAGTCACATTACCTGACCCAGAAAAGCCTCTGTGACATAAAGGATATGAATAACGTTTTGACTTCTTACATGAGAAGGGATATTCTTTCTCATGTGTTCTTATATGAGCACTCAGCCTGTCTTTCCGAACAAAGCCCTTTCCACATTCAGAACACATTAATGGCTTCTTTTTGGTATGAACATAAATATGGGTGGAAAGATTGGTCATGCGACTAAAGCTCTTTTCACATATGCTGCAAATGTATGGCTTTTCTTGTGTGTGCACTCTAAGGTGTCGCTGTACAAGCCATTTGTGATGAAAGGATTTGCCACATTCAGAGCAGGAAAAACGTTTTTCTTTAGATTTCACACAGACAACCAAACTTGAAGTATTCTCTACACCACTACTCTCATTTAATTCCTCCATGTTCATAACAATGGTGACTGAATGTCACAGGGGATATTTGAGATTTTCCTTATATGTACACACTGTCCATAAGGACTGCTTTATAAAATAAAGGATACTAAATTTTGTATTCCATATACAATCTCATATGTCAAATACAGTACTATATTTTTCATACCACAGTTTCCTCATTGTTTAATATTAAGGTTATACAGTTTGGAAGAATCTGATGCCAATTCTTTCGGTAATATAAGAGTATAAGCCCAAATATAGAATTGTGTACATCACAATAATTCAAATATTGTGCAACTAAATATACATTTCTTGGTATTACATTATATATAACATTTTAAGAGTTCTCCAGCTTCTGGAGAACTCATTGAAGATTACATATAATTATACTTGAGCATGTTATACCTTTATATGCACATATGATAAAATCTTTCGGGTGCTTCTTCCTACTAAACATAATTTCCATGATATTGCTATTCAGTCTAAAGGTATTATGATTACATCTCTGAATCATAAATCTTCTTCAGTTCTGAAAAAGAAAAAGAAAATTAAATTTCACAGCCAAATGAACTTCTGATTACAACTCCCTGATCACAAATTAGTAACTTCACAATTGCACCATTTTAATAATAATAATAAATAATAATAAAAATAATAATAATAAACCTTTATTTCCATTATAAAATGGGTATTCTGTTACTAATCTAGGAGTACACTTATAAGTAAAGGTTGCCGGGCTTCAGTTCCGATATCCATCCTCGGAAAATCATCTGGGGCGAGCCCCAACCCCCTTACTGTAGTGCCTAGCCACAGCAGTAACCTGCCAGTACACAGCTTAAACTCTTGGTCTTGGACGGGAACCGATCTCTTGACCTCGTGAATGCGAAGCCAGAGCATTACCACTGTACTAGCAATCATGAAGACATATCACGAAAAATGTAAATCAGAATCTAATCACCAATTTCCGACATGATATATAAAAGTTCAACATATATAAAAGCTACAGTTATTAGATAATTACAAAAAAATGATTAATTAAAAGCTACTTGAAGTTATACAAAACTAAATCTATGCTAAGTTTCTATAATGATTAAGGAATGTGTCTGATAATACAATAGTGTACCTTGCTGTAGAGAATGAATTAATTCACTAAAATATCCCTTCCGAGAAGCAGAAGTATATTTTCGCAGATGATAAATCATATTAAGAACTAAACTGATAATAAATGCAACAATGAATGTGGCCAAGATTAATATGGATCAAATCTAAACGGTGTAGTTTGAATTGCTGATTTGCTTCGAGAGTGATGGGTTGAGAGAAGGCCATATAAAATAATAGTTCATTGAACTTATAAAATAACTCTTTACTAGAAAGATGCATTTTATCAAATTGCTTAGTCCAGTACAGAGTATCCATCCTATTCTGAAAACTCCAAGTCTACAAGGGGATGAAATTATGCCAGTCTAGTTACTAAGGACACATCACACGAAAAATGCATGATACCTGCAGCAGTAAGATGGTGTTAAAATGGTTAAAGGTAATGATGTGATGATGAATGAGACTACACCACACAGGCAAAACACATTTAACATTTTCTATATACAGACACTCCCCAACTTACGAACGAGACAGTTCCAGAAGTCTAATAACCGTAAGTTGTTTAGTTAATAAAAAGTACTGTACAGTACATACC
>JAXCGZ010008982.1:0-16310 GCA_037179515.1 Halocaridina rubra
ATTATTATTATTATTATTATTATTATTATTATTATTATTATTATTATCATTATTATTATTATTATTATTATTATTATTATTATTATTATTATTATTATTATTATTATTATTAATTTTACATATTTATTATTATTATTATTATTATTATTATTATTATTATTATCATTATTATAAGTGGTAGTAGCAGCAGTAGTAGTAGTATTAGTAGTAGCAATGGTAATAGTAGTAGTAGTAGTAGTAGTAGTAGTAGTAGTAGTAGTAGTAGTAGTAGTAGTAGTAGTAGTAGTAGTAGTAGTAGCAGAAAACACGTGACATGCAGACACTGGAACTTAAGAAGGTTGTTATTTTTGCAGAAGCCATAAGGGGTCTCGACCTATGAAGATGTCTGAAATACCTTCGTTCGAAAGCACTTGCAGGGGTTCCAACTAGGGATAGTGTCTTTGCTTATTTGCGTCACAGTGTAAGAATTGAGACAATTACTTACGAGTTTGTTTATTCATTTGATATTATTTATTTAAAAATTCGTTAATTCATGAAGTTACTTCAATCTACAAAGTTATTAATTTATCTATTCGCTAAATATATTTATTAATTTACTGATTAATATACGTATTAAATTCCCTTCATCTCTCGCTAAATGCCAAATTATTTATCTATCTGTTCATATATTTATCTATTTATTTACTTTTTATTTATTCTTATTCTTTACATTCTTTGATATGTCTATCTAGTTATCAGAGGAAAACTGAAGGTAAAAGAACAGGTTTTAAGGCTAAAGAGAGCGGATGGAAGCATCACTGAGACGGATGAAGAGATCTGCAAAGAATTGAACAAGGAGTTTCAGTCAGTATTTACAGTAGAAAATACCCCACCCCCTCAGATTGCAGTGATAGAAGCTCAAGGGCCGGTATTAGAGAACATCAACCTTACAGCCACAGAGGTATGCAAAGCGCTGATGGATTTAGATGTTCATAAAGCTACAGGTCCTCATGATATATCCCCTCATGTGCTTAAAAAATGCGCAAACACAATATCAGTGGCACTAAGTATCATATTTAAGGAGTCACTGGAGTCGGGGGAGATTCCAAGATGCTGGAAACAAGCAAATGTGATACCTATCTTCAAAAAGGGAAGGAGGGATACGGCTCTGAACTATAGACCAGTTTCCTTGACCAGCATAGTTTGCAAAGTTATGGAGAAACTACTAAGGAAACATATCTCTCTTCACTTGGAATCCTTCAACTTTTTGTCAGAGAGGCAACATGGCTTCAGAGAAGGTAGATCAACAATAACAAATTTATTAGAATTTTATGATGAGGTAAGCCAAATCTTACAGAAAAGAGAGGGCTGGGCAGATTGCATATTCCTAGACTTCCAGAAAGCGTTTGACACTGTTCCACATGGGAGACTTATTAGGAAGCTGCAATCAATGGCTAGAATAGGTGGAAATGTTTTGGAATGGATAAAAACTTACTTAGAAGGAAGGGAACAGAGGGTTAGAGTAAGACACTCCGTGTCTGAATGGAGTAGAGTTAGTAGTGGAGTTCCACAGGGTTCAGTTTTAGGGCCATTTTTGTTCCTTGTATATGTAAATGACCTACCAGAGTCTGCAAATTCATTCATGAATATGTTTTCAGATGATGCAAAGATTGTGAAGAAAGTAAAAAACGAGAACAATGGTAGAGAACTTCAGGAGGATCTAAATAATCTGCATGAGTGGTCAGAAAAGTGGCTAATGAAATTCAATACTTCAAAATGTAAGGTAATGAGAATGGGTACAAGTGTAAGAAGGCCCAAGCTTGACTACTCGGTGGCTGGAGTACAACTTCAAGAGACAGAAAATGAGAGAGATCTAGGAGTAAACATACTGGCAGATTTGTCTCCAGAAATACATATAAATGGCATAGTAAGGGCAGCATATGCATTCTTATCAAATGTAAGGGTAGCCTTCAGGCACATGGACAAGGAAATGTTCAGAAATATTTATGTAACCTATGTGAGGCCAAAACTCGAATATGCAGCCCCCTTTTGGAATCCGCACTTGAAAAAGCACATAGCTAAGCTTGAAAAAGTACAAAGACATGCCACGAGACTGGTGCCAGAAATACGCAATCTCAGTTATGATGAGAGGCTGAGGGAATTAGACTTACCATCACTCGAAGCTAGAAGAGTGAGGGGGAATATGGTGACAGTCTTTAAATTCCTTCACGGTTATGATAGAGTGGATAGGGATCGATATTTTGATATGGCTGGCTCTAGAACTAGAGGTCATAGTTTGAAGCTTGGTAAGAAAACTTCTTTGCAGGATGAAAGGAAATACTTTTTCAGTGTAAGAGTAGTTGATAATTGGAATTGGCTAAGCGAGGAGGTAGTTAATGCTATCTCAATCCATAGTTTTAAGGACAGGTATGATAAGTATCACTAAGTATAAAATGGATCCGATGAGGAGACGGGAAGATACGAGCTTTGGGCTCTTTCCCGTAAACACAATTAGGTAATCACAATTAGGTAATCACACACATTGTAATTATTACCATCAGTCATCACTTTACTATTACTATTCCTAGCTGGGGGGCTTCTCCCCACACCCCCATTACCAGACCCAGCTAACCCAACCTAACTTAACCTAACCTAACCTAAAATCAGAAGATAAACTGTGATCCCCAATTACAATAATACCATCAAAGGTCTGTATTTATCAACATATTATAACTGTTACCATTATTATTATGAATAGAGAGGGACTGCCGTAGCATCGTAGTAAAATACTCTCTCTACTTAGAAAATAACAAATCCGCACTTGATCCCACGGCGAGATGATAGAAAGGGCATCCAGCTTTAAATCCCCAACTTCCATTCATAGGTGTCCACCCCCAAATGGAGAGTAATAGCCATTCAAAAAACTTAAATTAAAAAAATATATATATTATTCGTGGTTTAGCATGCAAGTTGGAAAGCGAGGAACCTAATAATTGGGATTCGATCCCCGATGCAGGACGTTAGGAAGGGCATCTAGCCTTAATTCCCCATTTTGCTCCAATATGTCAGTGTTCACCCCCATTCCAATGGGGACTGAGAGTGACACCTAAAATGGGAAATAAATAAAGACAGAAAAAAAGAAATAAAGAAATAATAATAATAATAATAATAATAATAATAATAATAATAATAATAATAATAATAATAATAATAATAATAATAATTATTATTATTATTATTATTATTATTATTATTATTATATTATTATTATTATTATTATTATTATTATTATTATTATTATTATTATTATTATTATTATTATTACAACAATAATAAAAATCGCACCTTCATTCTTATTAGCTCAAATGCAAACTTTAGAAATAAGCAGTACATTGAAAAAACACACATATACAAACATAAACGTAAATCAATATTAGAAGAAAAAACAAAAAACAAACACGTAATGAAACGCTAAACACGAAGAAATATCCAACCAACAATGACCTTCAGGGGAAAAAACACGAACAAACACACAAATCAAACATGAATATAATCACTTAAAACACGCATAATATTAATCAATGCGATCGAAAAATAAGAAAAGACCCTATTCAAACACCATTTGCTTCCGGTCAAGCCAAAGCAAGCACCTAAACACAAACACTGCATGTCAAACATGCCGATAAACATATGGAAACACACCGTTCTAAGACTTAATAATCAAACAAAACATCGTGAAAAATTGTAATACTAAACCAGATGAGAAATTTTTTTAGTTCAAGCTTAACTCAATGATATAAGCTTGAAGTTATCCAATATGATCTTTGTCGACACTATTTTCCCAAATTCATATAGAGTCGCTGTTTCTCACAAGACTCTTTAGACGCTTTTGGATGTCTTTGGCTCAAAGTTTTACACCCAGATACCCTTCCTGATACCAACCCTCTCCACTGATCCGGGCTAGGGACCGGATATGACCTGGGATCGTTTGCTCCCCTAGTGGAAATCTACTGTATTGTCCATTTATTAAGTGTTTCTTCAGTTCATTATATGTAGGTTTATTTACTTTTTTTTAATAAACGTATTTCCATATTTTTATATTTACATATTCGTAAATTTTCGTGTGTGTGTGCATATAATATATATATATATATATATATATATATATATATATATATATATATATATATATATATATATATATATATATATATATATATATATATATATATATATATATATATATATATATATATATATATATATATATATATATATATATATATATATATATATATATATATATATATATATACTGTATATATACTGTATATATATATATATATATATATATATATATATATATATATATATATATATATATATATATATATATATATATATATATATATATATATATATATATTCTATTTATCTATTGGAGAGAGAGAGAGAGAGAGAGAGAGAGAGAGAGAGAGAGAGAGAGAGAGAGAGAGAGAGAGAGAGAGAGAGAGAGTTTCTTTACACAGTAAAAATATTTAAAAAAATAATGCATAAGGGGTACTCACATTATCTGCTACGTGGGGTCAATTATAAGCAAAAGCATAAAAGATCCAGTGGGTCCTATGATTGTAAATCCCCATCTCCAGGTCAGCGTGGGAGGGAGATATTAAATACATCTGTAAATAAATAGAAAATAATTGATAATTATAATCAGGTTTAAGTTGTATATTTTATGAACGTTTTGTATTTCCATATAATGCAAATTATTATATATCAAACTACCGTAAATAAAAAAAAAGGAGTGAAAGTAAGACATTTTTTTTTATTTTTCATACAATATTCTCTTTATCATACAATGGCAACCCGATTGCAAGTGTTTGTCAACGTACAAGAATTCTAGACGAAATTGGAGTTTCCACTATTATTATAGTTCTCATAATAATGACATGAAGATAACGTTTTAGTAAAGTTATATATTCACAAATTTTGGCCGCTTGATATAAAAAAATCATTTTAAAGTCCGTCAAAAGTCATTTAATACGGTAAAAATTTGTAGTAATTTTGTACGAAATTTTTTCACTACCGTGCATTTGGCACCCCGCTTCCACTGCTCTGGTAATAATGTTCTTATGCCACCGGTTATTTAGTTGTTTTTTCAAAAATAATCATTCCCAGAAATAGCACCTAATATAGAATTTAGGAAAAGTTAGGTTAGCGAACAAGTGCCTAACTAACCTTACCTAACAAGTGCCTAACTTAACCTCAGTCCTAGATTAAACACCTAAAATTAAGTCAGGTACTTATTTTTAGTTTGGAGTTCTGCATTAAATAAATGTTTCAAAATAATTTTCTATGTTTACATCAAAACCGAATTATTCGTTACACATCTCTTATTATCCCTTCACATCTGACGAGGCACTACAATCTCCTTCTCTGTTACTCTTTATGTTTTCTTGGTGCCTAGGCCCGATAAGAGTAATATACTCCGCCCGTCCTAGTATCAAACTCATAAAAAAAATTGCCCAAGACAATACTTGATACTTTGTACGAAGTTTCTTTTTACTGTACATCTGACACCCCCTTGCCCTTGTTTGTCAATGTACGAGAATTATGGACGAAATCTTAGATTCTACTGAACATACCGAACCAAAGTCAGAAAATTTCTCAAATATGCCTAAAAACACCTCCAAAATGAACCAAAACGAAGAAGAACAGGATATAATCGTGAGGAGAGGAAGTTCAGCAAGACGATACCCAAAAGAATTCAAGAAAACAGCGTGTCCTGGAAGAAGGATTTTCACAGAGGAAGAGCGAAATTTTCTCCTCCACTTGGTACAAGATTATCCGATACTAGAAAGTAAAAGTACAGATACAGCGACTCTACAGAAAAAATGGAGGTTTTGGGTCGAATTGACCAATCGCTTTAACGCGGCCGGAATGAACGCGAAGCGAACTCAAGCTTGATAATATTGAAAAAATGGTGGTAGCCCGCTCTCTTACAATATGAACCGTTCTACTGTTGGCACGATTGACAAGTACAAAGATCGTATTATGGTACATGTGAAAAGTGCAATGCCTACGCAGTTTACCTTTCTATTAACAAGACAAGGGGGAAGTTAATAGGAGAAATGGAGAAACTACTTAGTATTTGGATCTAGAACACCTAGTGGCAGCGGCCTGTAAGACTTAGCCTAATGTTGATTCAAGAAGAGGTTTTATCCCTATTCAAAGATTTGAAGGTTAGGCTGGTTATAAAACGTTTGCATTGTTATTTTTTTTTTTTTTTAACGAGCTGTGACACCGGGACAGGCAGAAACTGCCCTCATCAATAAAGGCCTCGGGCACGAAAAAAATACCAAGACGAAGGAAAAGAAAAAGGTTAAGGGCAAGGCAGAGATGAGGTAATGTCACACAAAGGAAAACGTCAGACAGCAAAAAACAGTCAAAGTACAGGAGGACCCAGAGAAATGGAGGACTAGGCTCTGAGATGACGATAGATATGCTTTTTGAAGGATGAAAGGTCATAAGAATTAGGAAAGACAGAAGGAGGAAGAGAGGTTCAGAGTCTGGAGGTAGATGGGAAGAAGCGGTCGCTGCAACCGACCAATCCGCGAGCTACAAATCTCCACACATGTTGGAGATGATTCCAACATTTTAAGAAACATGAAAACTTTCACCCTGTTTCCCGTTACCGGTAAATAAGAGAGTGCCGACAAAGTGGCTGCCGAGAAATCCCAAACATCCTAAAGGATATTATCGAAACTGGTGGTTATATTCCTCAGCAAATTTTCAACATGGACAGAGACTGGCCTTTTTTGGAAAAAATGCCAAAGAAGACGTACATCAGCTGTGAAGAGAAGACAATGCCGGATTTGAAGGTGGCAAAGGATATGTTGACCTTGATGCTTTGCAGCAATGCTTCAGGAGACTTGAAGCTCAAACCCATTCTTAGCATTACTAAGCTGAAAATCCCATGGGCATTGAAGAATATCATGACGAGTTCACTTCCTGTAATTTGGGATGTCCAACAACAATGCCAGTATGACACTCGCTGTATTGGAGGAATGGTCTTTTCCACCACTTTATACATGAAATCTAGCTGTATTTCTGGGAGAAGGGAGTCCCTTTCAAGATTTTCTTGATCTTGGATAATGCCCCTGGCCACTCACCACACTTGGACGATTATCATCCCTATGTAAAAGTTGTCTCTCTGCCTTCTAACACAACTTCACTCCTTCAGCCAATGGATAAAGGTGTAATAGCCAATTTTAAGAAATATTACATTTCGTTGTACATACAGGCGCACATTGACAGCAGAGGATGATAACCCTCAAATGACCTTAGGTAACTTTTGGAAGGCATTTAATATTTACATGTGTATCAAGTATAGTTGATGCTGCATGGCTTGAAGTTACCGAAACCACAATGAACAGTGTTTGGAAAGCCTTATGCCCTCAGTTCATCAATAATTTTAATGGATTTACACCAAAGAAGAAGGACACGAAAAATCCTTGAAAATCTCTTCAAAATAAAGAAGGAGCTGGACCTTGACTTGGAGGAAGAGGACTTTGAAGAGCTGTTCGAGTCACATTCACAGTAGTTGACAAACGACAAACTAATGGAATTGGAAGCCATGCAAAGAGAAGAACAAGTAGAAAAGTTTGTCCCCTGAAGAAGTATGAAACGAAGTTGATGGCCGAGGGGGTGTACTTTTATAATAGAAAGTTCTATTTTTGAGAACCAGGACCCGATTTCTGAAAAAGACTCTCAAAAGTAGAAATAGCATCCACGATGCTAGTCCAATATCATCGTATCATATACTATAAAAGAAAGAAAGAAAAAAAAAAAGGCTGCAAACTTCCTTAGAGCAATGTCTTCAAGACACGTGAAGATCCCAAGAAATTGTAGACACAGTGCTCTTAGCCACAAGTATATAATTTCCATTGCCTTCTGTGTCATACACCACAGCCCCTCCTCCTGACATCATTAACCTGCTGACACTGTAACTCTGCAACGCCTTACCATATCTAATCCATCACATCAAGCCTATTTTACCAGTTTCAGAGGTTTTTGTTATTACTATTATTACAATTTATTAACCGTCTCGCGCACGGTGACGCCAATGGCGTGTATAAATTTTTAGGGTCTAAGTGCACTGTGATCCCACTGGCGTCCATTTGAACAAAAATATTATCTTTAGATAGTTAAATTCACGACAATGGCATAATTTTTTGGTTGAACACAAGTTCCTCACACTCTCCTGAATGAACTAATTAGCAACCATCTCCACTGAGATGGCTTTGAGGGTGAGGCATAAAACAAAGGCAGTTTCCGTCTCCCTCACTCATCACTCAGACCGTACGTCTCTTTATGCGCACTTTTTTCCTTGTCCATAAATGGTCCTATGAATTATTGTTTCTCTTTTTTTATTGAATCGTAAATAGACAACAAATAACGAAGTCATTGATACAGTATGTATAATCATAAATGTAGGTTTGGGGAGGAAAATTGCTGAGAAACAAGATATCTCGGCACGATAAAAAAACTGCCAGCTAGACACAGGATTTCGCATATGAGCATGGAAAAGAAAACTTATTGAAACTTATGGTGCACGAGATGGTCAATATTATTATTAATACAGTTCATTATTATAATTTATAATTTATTATTGTATGTTTAGGGTAAGAAAACAATTGTATTATGAAAGTTTGCAACACCTTACCATTTCTCATCCATCACCTCAAGTCTTCTCTACCAGTTTCAATAGTTATTATTACAGTATTACAACTGATTATTATTACAGTTTATAAATATAATATATGTTTTATGTTTTATTGTTGTCTTCAGGATAAGAAAACAAATGTATTATGTTCTAACCATTTTCAAAGGTAAAAAAACAATTACAGAATTATTGTTAAATATTATTAATATAATTTACGTTTTATGTTTTATTATTGTGTCTTTAGGATAAGAAAATAATTGTATTATGTTCTAACACAACTTTAATATATTACATACTTGATGTAGGCATGTTTGGTAGACATATACAACTCTGTACATACAAAATATTAACTTCAGAACGATTCAGAATACGAAAGGCAATTCGGAGCGTAACGCGATCGAAAGTTGGGGAGTGTTTGTATCTTGAAATGATCTGGATTGGTAGCCAGAGTTGGCATAGTATCAATGTATACCTGTAAGGGTGGAGGATAATTACCAAAATTAATTAAGGGTACCATTAAAGATTATGTTTACTTCTTTACAGAAATCCCTCTATGGGTGGATCAAGTACATCGTCAGCAGGCCTGACTGTCATCCCTCCAGTATCTCCAAAAAATACTTCGTCCTTGGAAAACCAACTTCATGTAGATCATATCACAAGTAATCAGAATACCTCCAGTCAGTCAGATACAACAGGAGAGAAAGATTTAAAGACCAGACAGAATATTCTTGAGAGTGAAACGAGCGAGTATATTATACCACCTCAGATGGGTGACTCACCTACCCATGATATGGATCTTGCTAGTTTGAATGGAGAAGTGTGTGAATTGTTAATACCACACTTGGTGACTAATGATGGGGATACTGAAAGCCTGACACCAGATCTCATGATGAATCCCTAAGATATCTGTTGTTAAAAGTTTTCATCGCAAGAGCTCCCAAACATCAACATTATGATCCAGAAATGGTATCAAGTATTTTTGGTAAATATTGATCACCTAAGACTTTTAATTAAACCATTTCCTTGTGCTTTAAAGTTATTTATATGGAAATAACTTCTTTCAGATCCTTAAGATGAAATCTTATTCTGATAATGGTTAACAGCATGAGTTTGGGAGCTCTTGCTTTTTTAATTTGGAGGTTGAATATTAAAGAGAGGTCCTCCTTCTCATCAGGAATAAGTGTATTAACAGCTCTCATTTAATACTGTAGCATGCTTAGCTTGTAGTAAATTAGATGTTTCTTTATAGTATGAATGTTTGTGAAGTCATTTTGTGGTAATATTTGCATGTATTTATGACATAGGAAAAAGTCATTATTCCTAATGATCATACTTGTAATGAAGACCCAGGGAATGTATTATGATCACTCACAATATTTTTCAATTGTTACCTATATAAAATTTATATATACACATATATAGATTATATTAGCGATATTTACCTACGATACATTAGGATATAAAAAGTGTAAATTTTTATATATAGTATTAGTGAAAATATTTTAATAAATTAGGTGTAAAGTCTGTAACTGGAAGGAAATTTAATATTTTATTGAGTTAACATTGTATATATAGCATACATTCTCATCCATAGATATTATTCCTTGGGCTCTGTCATTTTGATACAATGGAGAAATCCTGTATCCACCTCCTCCTCGAGTACAAACATACAGTGTAGGTTTCATATGAATATATTTATTAATAATTCAAAAAATTTTGAGAGAAACAATCTGCGTGTGGATATCATAATATTCTTCACATGAATCTTAGATTTCTTCTACTGTGGCAAACTACAATAAGAATTCATGTGTAGAATATTTCGAATGTGAAAGGAAGAGAACCATGTGTCCTCTTGTCAAAGATGGATCGTCTTTGGTCCAACAGACGAAACGGAATCTATACTGACCGGCCTTTTGATATTGCCATTCCAGCACGACAAGTGCAGTAGTCATACTTAAGCCCTAGACAGATAGAGCTCAAAATTAAGACCATAAAAGATATGATTATATTTTATAAAGGGATGACAGTGTTACTAAGTGTTTCAATGTAATGTATATAAATGTCTTATCAGTAAAACATTTCTATCAGATTTTCTTTAATTATTCTTTCAGTGTTTGTGCACAATGTCTTAAGACATTCATTTGTAATCAGAATTTTGGATATTGATTGTAGAAAAGTAAAATAAGTGATTACCAGGTCATAAACAAGTAAATAAATTCAGGGTGAAAATACAGAATTACAATCTGCCAAACCCAAAAGAAAAGATATTAACTCCTTCATATCAATATAACAAAGACTTCAAAATATGTGTATGAGGAGCAAATGAACAAGATTCCTGAAAAATCACTCATGTAACTTGCACATTGATTATTTTTGGAATCTTCTCCACTCTGACAGATATGAGCAGAGCAGACAACATCAATGGAGGTCCTTCTATCAAGGTCAAAGAAATATAGCTCTAAGTGTGTAAGACGGAAGGTCTTTCAGCCTAAGGTGCAGGATGGAAATACTGTCGAATAATAGCCAAACATGTGGGCAGGAGATCCTTGACCAAAATAATCAAAGTTCACTATCAAGTGACTTGCTGGAGTGAGGAGCAACATCATGTTGCCTTCAGATCAGTAGCACGAAAGATAGAGTTAGCAGAGGGAGGAAATAATGAGATTACTGTCAAAGGTGAAGAAAATTTAAAAAAAAATATCCACAATGCATTCTAAGCATTCTTTTCGGGTACTTAACCTCCATCCTGACAGGTATGAGCAATATCTTTCCATTACAATGATGGGAGCTGGAGCAGCTCAGTGGTAGAGTGCATAAGTCAAGAAGCGACTAATATAGGTCCAATCCCATTCTGGGTGTTAGGAAGGTCATCCAGTCTTGCTCTAGCATATCTGTGTCCTCCCTCATTTGAATGGGGACAACTTCTGAAACATAAAACATTAAAATCAATCACTCCATTTATGGATCGATAGCTGTGTGTTGGTAAGTAGATAAAGGGAGATGTTGGATATACGTTTTTGTAAGAATTTTGTTTTTGCACTGTATATAGCTATTTTCTATGCTATATTCTGTGTGTAGTGCTCACAAAAAAATCAACAAGAAAAATTTGACAAATCTCATACATATTAAATTCCATGAAAATTATTATAATATTCCTCGTGTGGCACTACATACGCCTGTCAGTGGAGCACCATGAAAACCCAATTCACCAAAAGCTCCCAGAAGATAAGTAACTTATTTCCTTGTACTTTACTCAATTAACCATTCTGCAACAACAAAGGAACATGTTTCACAAAGAGAAATTTTTTTTAGTTATCCCATCCCTGGAGGTTAAGATTGAAACATTACCGACTGTTTAAGAATTAATAATATGGTGGAAAAACTGTAATGACCATAAGTGTTACAGTTCAAATCTATATACATTCTGGAATTACCACATTGAGTATGTAGGGGAAGCACAGGTTTAAGAAGTGCCAGTGTAGAAGGAATGATCACAATTGGATTGCTGTTAGCAGAGTTGAAAGAAAACCAGAAACCAAAGAGAGTGACTTTTTTTTAACTGGTGTTTAAGGAAAACAAGAAGTAAAAAAAAGTGACTTTTCTGGGAAACATCTATAGATTCATCAGCTTGGAAAAGAGAAGGAAAATTGGTATTACAGAAGCTGTTGGAGGAATTTTTGAGATATATGGAAATGGCCTCAGAGCTTTGCACTGCATTATCATGAATAAATGATTGGTGCTAGACTCAGAAAGTGACAAACACGAGTTTACCTACCGTGAGTTTTCAGTCTGGGCATCCAACCTTCATTCCCCAGCTCCTACCTGTATGTGTCCATCCCAATCCCAATGACGATTAATAGTGACATAAAACAGCAAACAACATCAACCACCACACAACATGGAGTTACAGCAATACAGAGCACAAATGAAAGCTGCAAATATAAGGGAAATATTTCCACACCTGATATATACCAAGCTCTGTGATCAACCCATGGTGTAGAGGGAGAGAATGATTTGAATGAAGAATGGATATATAGTATGCATTTCTAGTACCTTCATAAATACACAGTGCATACAGAAAGGAATCAAGGAAAGAAAAGAACTCTCTATAAGGAAACGCAAGGAAAAAGCACAAGTGTCAACAAAGCATCTTTATCATGACAAAAGTCTGCTCTATTGCACACAGAGAGGTATCAACGGAAGAAAGTAACTCTTTCTATGGAAAATCAAGGAAAAGGGCAAGAACTCAGCATCTTTTTAAAGGTAAAAGTATGTATATGGATGCATGGATGGAAGGCTCATGTGTAAAGAAAGTGGAGACTCAAAGTATCCTAGAGGAACACTTTCAAATATTTATAGTAACAAGAATTAGACGTGAAACATGAACTGAGTGGTTTGGATGCATGGCTGCGTATCAGTTTTTAACAAATTCAGGCCTTTAATAGATTGTTCCAAAGCAATAACAGTGGAGTAAAGGAAGGCCGTCTCCCTCCATATATTATTACAGGAGGAATTAAATCATGCCTTAGGTAAGGATATGAAGTCACCTATATATACGACTTCAGTGTAACGGTAGGATGCCATTACAAACATATTTATAAGCCCACCTTTGAATACAGAATTTTAGACAATCTCAAATTGCTTTAAAATAAAAAAATTAAACAAAGTAAAAATAAACCCTCCCAATTTAAGTTTTTAGTCAATTTGAAATCAAAATAACATTAAATAATGCAATGCTGTTAATAAAATCACCATAAGAAGGATGCAGAGGTTGACGTTTGTCCTCTTCTATACAGCATTACCAAGATTATCTGGATTGCAGCGATATCTTGGGCAGCAATGAGGATAATCAGCATTTGTATCTACTTCTATGATGCACTTGTAAGTGGTGTTGTAGATCTCAGTATCACATCTGAAATAGAAAAAACTAATTGTTAAGTTTTTACTATTTTGTCATCATTCTTTCCCATTCAAATGATGGTGCATGCACAGAATAAAATTGGGAAATTATGGCTGAATGCTCTCCCGAATACCCCACGATGGGCTTCAACATAGGTGTGACAATTTCCGCATCAAATGTTCTAAGCACTGGGCTACTGCGTGTTAATGAGACATTCCAGGTGAAAACGATTCTGTATCATGCTACATTTTATTGTTAAATTTTATATATATATGTGTTTTAAAGAAAATAAACAAATAAGTAATGCATATCAACATTCAACTATACATACGCATCTGTTTCGGTGAAAAATATTCCACGGAAATGAATGCACGTCCGTCTGCGACATCCATTGACATACCATACCTCTCCGGCAAAGCGAAAGCCCTCTGTAGTATCACATCCTCCTGGACCTTGTAAGTTATATGGATTATTAGAGCTCTTTATGTTATTATTATTATATTTATTATTATTATTAATATTATTATTACTTAAACTTCGGTGTTTAGACACAATTATACCCTTGTACATGCATGCTGTCTAAGTCGATTAAACCAGTCATGGGAGAGGGTGGAAAAACCTCTCAATTTTTATTCTTGCTGCAACACATACATGAGAAGTAATGAAGAATGAGTAAGATAATAAGATATGCCATTGCCGTATTTCTTCCATGACTACAGTCCTATTGGTTTCTGCAGAAAAACATGATTAAGAGAAAATGTTTCTTATCTGCTAAAGGTGGATGAAAGAGTCTTAGAGGGGGTTTGAGTAAGAGAAGGAATACCTAATATGAGGAGAAATAGGATAGTGAAGATATATGAAGAAAAGGTACACATAGCTCGTAAGAAAGACAGCAAGAGGGAGGTAACAGCTTAGAATTAAATTGAAAAACAGCTCCAAAAGATAGTCAAGGGTGGTAAGCAATTGCTTGTGTTACCTTTTAATGCCATTTTAAGGAGTCAAGAATTGTGAAAGAGCAAAATGGAGAGGTCAGACTGTTGTAAGTATAAGTATATAAGTCTACAAAGTCCTTATGAAATCTTTGCAGATAAATCCTCAGGGGAAGGGTAGTGGACAATACAAAGACCATGACTGGATAAGAACTGTATGGATTTGCATAAGGTCGGGCTACAAAAATGTTTACCTTGTACCTTGAGCATTTTTTTAAAAACTAAAAAAATGGAATAATTGTATGTGTTGTATGCGTAGATATAGAAAAATGTGTAAAAAATGTGGATAGCGAAACAATATGGCAAGTTTTGGAGAGTATAATAAAATCGAAGGAAGACAGCAAACTATGACTATAAAATGCATTAAGAGAGAAGCGACTGATCTGAAATACTTGTTTACTGAAGGCATGGATGTGTTATCTATTGTAGATAGCATAACTACAAAAAAAAAGGCAAGCGTGTTGAGCGAAAGAGCTTGAATTACGTGAGAGGGAGACATGGCAATGATGGTTTACATCACTTAAAAAAATTAGAGACTGACGAAGGATATATCTAATTACAATTATTTTATATTTTATTTCTTTTACAGGAGGATTAAGTTTCAGAAGTTATTATGCCAAACTTGACCATACTATTAGTGTGATCCATTGAGTATGATGACTTGATTTGGTTTTTCCACAAATAAAATCCCACTACACTCTCCATGTCATATAGAAGAGGCATTTCATTCTTGGAAACCCCTGGTTTTCGGCCAAAACTTCAATCCACTGACTCACTAATAGGGGTGAAAAATGTTCTAGGGAAAACAAAAACTGACATAAAATGAGATAATGTGCATGAAATACCCACATAATAGGCCCTTTGCAATTAGAGGTCACATGCATGGACAGCAGAAAAAGACTCCGTGTTGTTTACATTAAGATGCTGAAGAGCTTGTTCTCTAATATGGAATTGCTATATGGTGTATCCTGACACATGATCTTTAGCTGCAAAGGTCCTATTACTGAAGAAGGGCAGAGGAGTGGTGAACTGGTTGCAAAGGTTCTTCAATATATGTTTTCTAGAAGAAAATACCAAAGGAATGGTAGGGTGCATGTTAATATTTGTTGTAAAAAACTAAAAGTTACAAGAGGGACTGTTCCAAATACAGCATAGAGGGATTAGCCACATGAGTATCCTAGAAAAGGTTCATTGAGGAGAATTTGTAGGAACTCTGACTGGCTATTAGTAGGCATCAACTGGGATAAGCATTATGTTTTCAGACCAAATTCAGATTGCTCAGACCTAATGTTCACCTTGGAGGATACGTGTAAGAAATTTTTTGAATGTGTATGCTTCTCTATACTGCAAATATGAAGTTTAAAAACAGACTCAGACAGCATAGCTAAAAAATGGAATGAGCCAAGTTTTGTCCAAGGAGGTAAATGTTTGTTGGGAGATTTACATAGAGACAGGTAATTTATACATTTTCAGGCGATCGATCAAGAGAGAAGAGTTTGGATAGCAAAGTTAATTTACCGAGCAGTCAAAGTAGATATAAGGCAGCAGAGAGAAGAAAAGGAGGATGTGAGTGATATTATATCAGTCTGAAGTTAAATGATCTTAACTTCACAAAAATTGAGGAGTGCGAATTTCTGTATCAAACTGGGATTGAAGCCTGTTCCCATGGTCTTATATGTGTAAATGAGAAATACTGTATATGAAGATTTGTAGAGTA
>JAXCGZ010008983.1:0-12500 GCA_037179515.1 Halocaridina rubra
CCTCAATCCATAGTTTTAAGGACAGGTATGATAAGTATCACTAAGTCTAAAAATGGAACCGATCAGGAGACGGGAAGATACGAGCTTTGGGCTCTTTCCCGTAAACACAATTAGGTAATCACAATTAGGTAATCACACACACACGTATTCAGTACACAAGTACAGTATCTCTTAAACTTTTCCTTGTGTTTTTTAGTGACTAAGAATATAGTGCGTAAACAAACATAATTTCCCTAAATAAGAAATCCTGCAGAGTATTATGAGTAAAAACTTATATTTGTTGTATGACGAGAATGTCCAAAATATTAAATAAAAAAATTGAGAACATTTTCGTGAGGGGAAAGAAAAGCTGTCCTGTTCTGCCTGGAAGGAAACTTAGAAGAGTTGCCAGAGGTGAAGCCATTACATCACATTACCAAATATTTTGTGTAAATTGGGGAGAGCTATTAAGCCGTTCACCTGATCCTGTGGTTCCATATATTGTTAAAATCAGTATCCTTCCCATTTATATTAATTTGATAGCTAGTTTTGATACACGAAATAATTGAATAATTAAATAAGTACCAAAAATACCCCTGTCAACAGTGCTGAGTTAAGTTGCCTCTCCAAAAACTTCTGTAACTCAAGCTTTCCCCCTCTCATTCGTTCTGATGGTTCTATAGCTTGCTCTCCCACTGACAAAGCCACTCTCTTTGGCTCTCATTTTTCTGCCAACTCTTCTATCAACGATTCCAGAGCACCTAATCCTCAGTCTTTTCCCCTCTCTAACCCTATGCCCTCCCTTATCCTTTCTTCACGCAAAGTTCATAAGGTTCTTCGCTCACTAAAGATAAACAAGGCATCTGGTCCCGATGGTATCCCTGCAAGGTTCCTTAAGGAGTTTGCAGATGAACTGGCTCCCGTGCTTTGCCGTCTTTTTCGCCTCATTCTGTCAACCAGTATCTATCCTTCATCTTGGAAGCATGCTCTAGTTCAACCTGTTCCTAAGAAGGGTGACCGCTCTATTCCTTCTAACTACCGACCTATTGCTCTAACCTCCTCTATTGCTAAAGTTTTCGAAACTTTGCTCAATGCTCACTTCTTGAAACGCCTTGAATCTAACTCACTTATCTCCGATCACCAGTACGGCTTCCGCAAGGCAAGATCCACTGGTGATCTCCTGTCCTATCTTACTCATGTATGGTCATCTTCTCTGAAGAACTATGGGGAATCCTTTGTTGTCGCCCTTGATATCTCTAAGGCTTTTGACAGAGTCTGGCACAAGGCTCTGTTGGCCAAACTCCCTGCCTATGGCTTTACCCCTTCTTTCTGTTCTCTGATTTCCAGTTTTCTTACTGACCGTTCTATATCTTTAGTTGTTGATGGCGCGACATCTAGCCCTTTCTATGTTTCCAGTGGTGTTCCACAGGGCTCTGTTCTTTCACCTACTCTCTTCCTTCTCTTCATCAATGATCTTCTACAATCCCCAGCTTCCTCTCTTCCTCATGCCTTTGCCGATGATTCTATCTTTCACTTTTCCTCTGCCTTTTCTTCATTTGCCGATGATTCTACCCTTCACTTTTCCTCTGCCTTTTCTTCACAACCTTCATCTGTTACTCGTAATCAATCTCGTATCACTCTTTCTTCTACTCTTAACTCTGATTTGCAGAGAGTATCCGAATGGGGCACACAAAATTTAGTTAAATTCAATGCCTCCAAGACACAGTTTCTGGCTATCTCTTTATCTTCTTCTCCTCCTGATAACCCTATTGTCTTCGAAACTAATGCAATTTCACCTTCTTAACTCTATCAATATATTAGGAATCCATATAGCCTCTAACTTGTCTTGGAGGAATCACATAATCCAAATTTCTAAATCTTCATCCAAAAAATTGGAGGTTTTGTTTCGTTTTCGTAATTACTTTTCCTCATTGCAGTTACTTAAAATTTATAAAGGTCTTATCCGCCCCTGCTTAGAATACTGCTCACACATCTGGGGTGCTTCTTCCTTTACTTATCTTCTTAACAGGGTTGAATCTAAGGCAGTCAGACTCATTAATGATCCTTCTCTTACTTCTAACCTGGATTCTCTCTCTCTTCGCCGTAAGGTATCTTCCCTTTCGCTTTTCTATCGCTACTACTTCCATCGGTGCTCTGATGAGTTGGCGAGTTGCATCCCTCCTCCACTGCTGAGGCCGCGTAACACTCACCAAGCGGCCTCATCTCACAGGTACTGTGTGGAGATTTGTAGCTCGCGGATTGGTCGGTGCAGCGACTGCATCCTCCCATCTACCTCCAGACTCTGGAACTCTCTTCCTCCTTCTGTCTTTCCTAATTCTTATGACCTTTCATCCTTCAAAAAGCAGATCTATTGTCATCTCAGAGCCTAGTCCTCCATATCTCTGGGTCCTCTTTACTTTGACTGTTTTTTTCTGTCTGTCGTTTTCCTTTGTGTGACATTACCTCATCTCTGCCTTGCCCTTAACCTTTTTCTTTTCTTTCGTCTTGGTATTTTCTGGTGCCCGGGTCTTTGTTGATGAGGGCAGTTTCTGCCTGTCTCGGTGTCACACTCTTAAAAAAAAAAATTAGTACAGCTGTCTTATTTTCTTCATTTTTTTCTTTTCTTTTAGCTTTCTCTTTTACTATTTTTTTTATTTTGTATATATATATATATTGAGTTAAATGTAAAGTCTGATCCTGTGATAAACTATCTTGGTTAGTAAGTGAGTTTATCAGTTAAGAATAATATATAGCAGAAACAGGTGGGTGCCTCCTCAGACACAAATTCGAATTTTCCTTCAGGTTTGACTTTGTTTTTGTTGCATTTTTTTCTTTTTCTTTTTATCCTCAAATTACCATAGTCAAATTTTTAAGTTAAGATGTGTGTTACTAGAAAAGATATAAATTGAGTTACTTAATAGCACTTATAGGGAGATATAAAAATTCTGTGTGAAGCTTAAATAAAAGTTTTTCTCTCTTTTTTTTCTCTTTCTCTTCTTCTTTCTATATTCTGTGAGGGGGAGAACATAAAAATGAGGCCATCTCTGTCCCAAACCTCTCCCACCCATGGATCGGGAGGAGGGGTACCAAATAGGAGACTAAAACAGAAAATCAAGGATTTAGAGGCAATGGTTATAAGCCTTGATGATAAAATTCGGAATATGGATAGAGAAATGAAAGAGAATGAAACACTCAGAGAGGAAATAAGATGTTTGGAGGAAGCAAATAAAGCACAAGGGCAGGAGAGAAAGGAACTAGAAAAAAGAATAAAGAAGCTGGAAGGAGAAAAGAGTGAACTAGAAACTAGAATTTCTAAACAAGAAGATAAAAACAAACAGCTGAATGACAACCTAAAGGAATTAGATGTTAGTTCACTGCTCTCTTCTTGGAGAGACGAGATTGCAGCTTGGAATGTCCAGATTAAGGAAAACATTGAACAGTTTAGAAAAGAGTTCCAGGAGCTGAATATGGAAAATGATGCCATGAAAACTTCCTTTGCTGATGCACTAAAGGGGAATGTGGCATTAAAAGAGGCTGTAAAGGTGTTGGCACTGGAAAACATACACACACTTGACTATAAAGAGACAGTAATCGAAAAAATGAAAGGCGTTGTGATGGAAAGGGCAAACCCACTCATCAAACAGGCACTTGATAAAGAGAAGACAGTGGTAATCTCAGGCATAAGTGAATCCCAGGAGCCAACATGACAGGGGAGTCTCGAAGAAAATAAAGCTAGGGTTGTAGACCTGATAAGAAAGCTTGGAGTAGTTTGTGGTTCTGAGGATATTGTAAACATACACCAACTAGGTAAATATTCGAGGGAAGGAAAGCCGATACCAACAAAAGTAACCTTTGAGAGAGGGGAAACATGTAGGGAAATATTGTTGAGGAAAAAAGTCTAAAAGACCTTCAAGAATTCGAAGAAGTGTTCATTAGACGATACAGAACACAGGAAAAGATGGGAAAGATCAAAAACTTGTTGCAAGAGGCAAGAAGGTTAAATGAGGAAAGGAATGAAGAAGAGAAGAAAAATTTTCATTTCAAAGTTCTTCCCGACAAAGGGGAGATAAAGAAGATAATGACAGGAGATCAGGGGATGGGGCCTCATTAAGATTTTTATACACATATGCTGATGGATTAGCTGGTAAGGCAGTAGAATTAAAAGATAGGATTCACAACAGTAAGGCAGATATAGTAGCAATTACAGAGACTAAGTTGAGTGAGGACATAAACAGTGTCACAGTTTTTCCTAAGGGCTTCAGAATATTAAGGGTTGAAAGATCTGCGAGGACTGGTGGAGGGATAGCACTGCTCATAAGTGTAAGGATTCAAGTTGAAGAAATACACTTGGCTATAGAAAGTGAGTTCAAGGAATTTCTTATTGCTCGCATAAATACTGGGTCAGAGAGCATTATAATAACTGTTGTATATAACCCACCAAGGAACCAGAATAGGCTAGAAGTTTATGAGAAAAGTCATATAGGTTCTATTGAAGTCATAAACTCAGTTGGTAACATGGCATGGGAGAGAAAATGCAGGATTTTGATTATGGGAGATTTTAATCATAAAGAGATTACGTACAAGGGAATTTCCTACACCAACATGTAATGGAACCAACGAGGGCCAGGGGTGGGGATGAGCCATCACTACTTGATCTAGTATTCACAGATAATGTGTTGGATATTGAAAAAATTGAGTATGAACCACCAATTGGAAAGAGTGACCACTGTGTGTTGTTGATGGAGTATATCATTGAAGATATTCTGCCTGAGAGTAGAGGCACTGAGGACATGAGGAGGAACTATCTGAAAGGAGATTACATCAAAATGAATGAGCTTTTTGCAGTTATTGACTGGAGAACCTTATTTTACAACAAATCTGTACAAGAAATGTATGACATCTTTTGTGAGAAATATGGGAAGATAGTAGATTGCTGCATACCTGTCACCAAAGTAGGTGTAATTCATCCCAGAGAGAAATGGTTCGATAATGAGTGTAAAAGAGCCAAGGAGTGGAGAAACAATTGCTGGAAAAGGTATAGGAGGAGAAAAAACATAAATGCCTGGCAAACCTACAAAAGAGCAAGAAATGACTACCTAAGTAAAAGGAGAGAGGCAGAGAGAGACTATGAGAGAGACATCACCAGGAAGGCTAAAGAAAATCCCAAGCTTTTCCACAGCTTTATCAGAGGAAAACTGAAGGTAAAAGAACAGGTTTTATGGCTAAAGAGAGCAGATGGAAGCATCACTGAGACGGATGAAGAGATCTGCAAAGAATTGAACAAGGAGTTTCAGTCAGTATTTACAGTAGAAAATACCCCACCCCCTCAGATTGCAGAGATAGAAGCTCAAGGGCCGGTATTAGAGAACATCAACCTTACAGCCACAGAGGTATGCAAAGCGCTGATGGATTTAGATGTTCATAAAGCTACAGGTCCTAATGACATATCCACTCATGAACTTAAAAAAAGCGCAAGCTCAATATCAGTGGCACTAAGTATCATATTTAAAAAGTTATTGGAGTCAGGGGATATTCCAAGATGCTGGAAACATGCAAATATGATATCTATCTTCAAAAAGGGAAGGTGGGATACGGCTCTGAACTATAGACCAGTTTCCTTGACCAGCATAGTTTGCAAAGTTATGGAGAAACTACTAAGGAAACATATCTCTCTTCACTTGGAATCCTTCAACTTTTTGTCAGTGAGGCAACATGGCTTCAGAGAAGGTAGATCAACAGTAACAAACTTATTAGAATTTTATGATGAGGTAAGCCGAATCTTACAGGAAAGAGAGGGCTGGGCAGATTGCATATTCCTAGACTTTCAGAAAGCGTTTGACACTGTTCCACATGGGAGACTTATTAGGAAGCTGCAAGCAATGGCTAGAATAGGTGGAAATGTCTTGGAATGGATAAAAACTTACTTAAAAGGAAGGGAACAGAGGGTTAGACTAAGACACTCAGTGTCTGAATGGAGACGAGTTAGTAGTGGAGTTCCACAGGGTTCAGTTTTAGCGCCACCTTTATTCCTTGTATATGTAGCTGACCTACCAGAGTCTGTAAATTCATTCATGAATATGTTTGCAGATGATACAAAGACTGTGAAGAAAGCAAAAAGCGAGAACAATGATAGAGAACTTCAGGAGTATCTAAATAGTCTGCATGAATGTTCAGAAAAGTGGCTAATGAAATTCAATATTCGAAAATGTAAGGTAATGAGAATGGGTACAAGTGCAAGAAGGCCCAAGCTTGACTACTTGGTGGCTGGAGTACAACTTCAAGAGACAGAAAATGAGAGAGATCTAGGAGTAACCATACTGGCAGATTTGTCTCCAGAAATACATATAAATGGCATAGTAAGGGCAGCATATGCATTCTTATCAAATGTAATGATAGCCTTCAGGCACATGGACAAGGAAATGTTCAGAAATATTTATGCAACCTATGTGAGGCCAAAACTCAAATATGCAGCCCCCTTTTGGAATCCACACTTGAAATAGCACATAGCTAAGCTTGAAAAAGTTCAAAGACATGCCACGAAACTGGTGCCAGAAATACGCAATCTCAGTTATGATGAGAGGCTGAGGGAATTAGACTTACCATCACTCGAAGCTAGAAGAGTGAGGGGGGATATGGTGACAGTCTTTAAATTCCTTCATGGTTATGATAGAGTGGATAGGGATCGATATTTTGATATGGCTGGCTCTAGAACTAGAGGTCATAGTTTGAAGCTTCGTAAGAAAACTTCATTGCAGGATGTAAGGAAATACTTTTTCAGTGTAAGAGTAGTTGATAATTGGAATTGGCTAAGCGAGGAGGTAGTTAATGCTATCTCAGTCCATAGTTTTAAGGACAGGTATGATAAGTATCACTAAGTATAAAATGGAACCGATGAGGAGACGGGAAGATACGAGCTTTGGGCTCTTTCCCGTAAACACAATTAGGAAAGTCACAATTAGGTAAGTACACACATACTAAAGCCAATTTCACACGGTCATAGTTTCCTGAGACTGAGTATAGGAGTGAATAGTATTTTTATTTATTTATTTCCTCGCCCACTTGCTATTGTATATGAGGATCTTCACTATGCTCCTAAATGGCCGCTGAACACCTATAGACACCAATATATAGATAACCCATCCCTCTATTCGTTCGAGGCTAGAACTTGCTAAAACAGCCTGCAAAAAAGTTTTAAAGTTGCAAAACTTTAAAACTTGTTCTTGGGTGTTTTATTGCTTTGACACTTAGCCCAGTATAGTACTAGGTTCCACGTTTATAAAAATTGTTATTAGTAAAGTCTGAATAATTTATACTTCATTGAAATTTCCTTATGTCTCTTCAGAGACATATTTTCAATAGTTCTATTCTCTAGTGTGTATTTTTATCTATATGGCTTTCTTATATCATTTATCACCTCAAATCAGTAGTTTTCCATTGTTTGTATTTCTACCTAAAAATATTTCCGTCCCTTTGTATTTTCCTATTGTTATCATTATTTCATTGTTATTTTCAACATACATAGCTTAATCCCTTGGGCACCCTTATATTCACTAATATTTCATTACCATTTTCACTTAAAGTTTGTTATAATATGCAGTCTGCAAGTGTATACATTAGCTTATTTCCATCTAAAAAGTTATATATAAAATCCACTCACTTGCAAATACCATTTTCACTTGGAAATTTATATCTTTTGTGGGATACACACTACCCTCTTCCGTTTTCTAATACTATATCCAAGTATGAAACTACGTGCAATCACTTCCTTAGTATCATTTTCTGGTCCTTTGTCTTCAACCACACACGGTTTGATACCAGTCTAATAGTCTTCATCATAAAGTAGAGAAAGTCATCAGGAACAGTTAATATCCTTCTTCAAATATTTCTTGGATAATATTAAATTTCTGGGATTTTTTCTGCTCTGGTAAAGATGCTTAGAGACAATATTAAATCTTTATGCTTCAGCTTTATATATACATTTCACTAAATTATGACTTCATCAGCTCGAACTTTCTAAACTTTTGCACAAAACAGCTCTTTCAAAAAAAAAAGTTTTATTCTGGAGGGAGAATAGTAATTAAGGAATACAATATTTGCATTAGTGAAGACTTTTTTTTTATGAGTGTGACACCGGGACAGGCAAGAAAACTGCCCTCATCAATAAAGGCTTGGGCACAAAGAAAACATTAAGACGAAGGAAAAGCAAAAGATTATGGACAAGGCAGAGAGGAGGTAATAACACACAAAGGAAAAGGACAAACAGAAAAAATAGTCAAAGTACTGAGGACCTAGAGATATTGAGGATTAGGCCCTGAGATATCGATAGATCCGCTTGTTGAAGGAAGATATCGTATAAGAATTTGGAAAGACAGAAGGAGGAAGAGAGTTCCAGAGTCTGGAGGTAGATGGGAAGAAGCAGTCGCTGCACGACCAATCTGCGAGCTACAAATCTCCACACAGTATCTGTGAGACGAGGCCGCTTGGCGAGTTTTACACGGCCTCGGCAGTGAAGGAGGGATGCAACTCGCCAACTCATCAGAGCAGCGATGGAAGTAGTAGCGATAGAAAGAGAAAGGGATGATACCTTACTGCAAAGAGAAAGAGAATCCAGAGTAGAAGTAAGAGAAGGATCATTAATGAGTCTGACAGCCTTAGATTCAACCCTACCAAGGAGATAAATGTAAGCAAACAAACAAACAAACATTAATTTCCATTTTGTACATTAATAGTAACTTATAAGTAGACATGTAATTAAACTAATAAATAATAGGGAAATACATATAGTTAAATTAAATGTAGCTCTCATAGAAAATAATAATGATGTAATAAAAATGTTAACAATAATGTTAATAATAAAGCAGTAAGTATGCCACTAGATACAGGATCGTTATTATCGGCATCATTTCCATATTTGTTTTCCTTACAATGAGAATAATTAGTTCTTAATGAGCAGCAACTATTTGTCGAAAAGAAAACTATATAGTTTGTCTTTGGAAGCTGTGAAGGAGGATGCATTTTTAAGATGCTGTGGAATATTATTCCAGAGTGTTGGCCCTTTGATAGTGATCATCTTTGAACCTGCTTCTGTGTTTTTTCTGTGAATAAAGAGCTCACTGCTCTGTCTTGTGTTGGTTCCCCTTATATCCCTGACTGTTTTTAAATCAAATAGCCAGCTAGGATAATGATGGTCCAAAATTTTGAATACAAAAACATAAATAGCATAAGCGACCTTGTTTTCTGCCAGCAGCCACCCAAGTTTATTGAGAGCTGGTGTAATGTGGTCATATTTTCTTATTCCTCCCAGGGCAACTCGAGCTTCAAAATTAATAAGCTTCTGTATTCTGTTTATCTGAGTCTTAGTGGTAGCTCCCCAAAAAGTTGTGCAGTAATTAATGTGACTTAGGGCTAGCGATTCAACAACAGTTATTCAAGTGGTAGTCTCAAAACTGTCTTTTATACGTGATAAGTGCATTAATGTTCCTGTAATCTTTTTGCATACTTTATCTATGTGGGAATCAAACAACATGTGGTTATCAAAGTGAATTCCTAGGTTTTTGACGGTTTTGCTAGGTGTGATAATATTGTCGCCAAAATTAATTGTTGTGTTTTCTGGAATTTGTGCTATGTGGAACCTTGAACCAATAAATATGCACTGTGTTTTACTTCCGTTAATTAACAGCCCAGTTTCTTGGAAATAGGTTTTAATTTTTGACAGAGTGTTTTCTGCTCTTAAAGTTAGCTCTGGGAGATTATTAATATCACCACTAAGGAGTAGTTGAGTGTCATCTGCATATTGTACGACTAGACAGTCAGAAATGAAAGAAGATAGATCATTTACGTAAATGGAGAAGAGGATAGGACCAAGTGCTGATCCCTGTGGAACACCAAATGATACATTTTTTGGCACAGAGATAATGTTGTTAAGACGTATAGACTGTTTACGATTAGCAAGACACTCGCTAAACCAGCTTGGATCAATATTTAAGTTAGTACATTTACATAAAAGAATTTCATGGTTTACACTGTCGAAGGCTTTTGATAAGTCCAATAACACAAGCAGAGATATTTTTTTCATATCTATATTAGTATAGATACTATTCGTAACTTTAAGCAGTGCAGTTTCCGTCGAGAGTTTCGGTTTGAAACCATGTTGGTTAATACTTAATAGTCTATTTGATTCTAAATATGACATAAGTTGGCATGCAACAATTTTTTCTAATATTTCAGAGAAAATTGGTATCAGGGAAATGGGAAGATAGTTTGTCACATCTTCTCTGTCCCCCTTTTTATGCAGAGGTATTACATGTGATATTTTCCAAGAGTCGGGAAACTTTTTAGTAACAACGGAAGTGTTCATAATAGTTAGAATATAGGATGCAATCATGGGTTGGGCATCTTTGTTGAACTGAAATGGTATACCATCTGAACCATAAGAGCCAGAGTTTCTTAGGCTCTTTATGGTAAGAATTAGGGTAGCACAATCGATAGGATTTATCTTGAAGTACTCTCTTGTGTTTACATTGGAAGAATTGTCATTTAAGCAATTACTCATATTCACTGAGTTGATGTTTTCTTGAGTTTTTTCATATGTATTTTTGACAACGTTAGCAAAATTGTTATTAAAGTTTTTCGCTTTGTCTTTCAACTCCGTAATATTTTCATAACTCTCTGAGGTAGTCTTTTCATTTGGTATCATGCTTCTTATCAATTTCCATGTTGCTGCGGTATCATGTCTAGAGTCATTAAATTGTTTTTTGTAAAAGTCCTTTTTACTTACACTGATGAGAGATCTGACACTTTTCTTTTCTGTTTTATAACGTTCTCGGAGAGTCATATCATATCTATTCAGTTTTAGCTCTTTTTGTATTTCATTTCTGATTTGAATTGCCTCTTTGATGTCATTAGTTAGTAATATTCTAAGCAGGGTCGGATAAGACCTTTATAGATTTTAAGTGTCTGTAAAGAGGAAAAGTAATGACGAAAACGAAACAGAACTCCCAATTGTTTGGATACAGCTTTAGAAATTGGATTATGTGAATCCTCTAAGACAAGTTAGAGGCTATATGGATTCCTAATATGTTGATAGAATTAAGAGGGTAAATTTCGTTAGTTTCAAAGACAATAGGGATATCAGGAGGAGAAGAAGATAAAAAGATAGTCTTGGAGGCATTGAATTTAAGTAAATTTTGGGTGCCCCACTCAGATACCCTCTGCAAATCGGAGTTGAGAGTAGAAGAAGGAGTGATGCTAGATTGATTACGAGTAGCAGATGAAGGTTGTGAAGAAAAGGCAGAGGAAAAGTGAAGGGTAGAATCGTCAGCAAAGGCATGAAGAAGAGAGGAAGATGGGGATTGTAGAACTTAGACGATCATTGATGAAGAGAAGGAACAGAGTAGGTGAAAGAACAGAGCCCTGTGGAACACCACTGGTAACAGGATGAGCTAGATGTTGCAACGTCAACAAGTACAGATATAAAACGGTCAGAAAGAAAACTGCAGATTGTACTTAACAGTCTTTAGTTCCACATTTTCCATCTCTTTTCCCTGATTTTTTCCATTGAATATCTTGAGCTGCATACTGTACTTAACCGTCTTTAGCTCCACATTCTCCACCTTTTTTCCTTTCATCTTTTTCTTTAAATATCTTGACTTGCATATTGTGCTTCCGGGTCAGGTGTAATTGAAGAGTGAACCCTTGACCCATTTGAATGTGTATTGGCTGAGGGCCTTAATGTTTATCCAGGTCTATAAGAAGTTCTCACACATCAAAAAGTTATTCTTTTTCTTTTCCAAGTGTAATTAAGTTGCATGGGTAGATGAAACAAAAAACCATTAATGTTACAACGATGTGTGAGAACAATTTATATTAATGAGAGACTTTTTTTTTAATTTTAAAAGAAGCGCAGGGTTTTGTTTATCTGAAGGAGGGTACTATTTATATTCATGGTCATTGGCCTCGAGACACTGGAATTGGTGTACTATGGGTAGCAGCCTTGATGGAAGGGTATTGTTATCTAGTCTAAGGGAGGAGTTCAGAGATATTAAAAGGAGTTTTTCTTTGAAAGAGAGTCATCTCCCACAGAAGATGATCTATGGGCTCACAGAAGAGAGGAAGATGATTTAAGATGGGATGGGGGAGTCATTAAAGTTGAATAGGGATTTCTTGCAATGACAAATATAGTCTCTAGAGGAGGTAGTCCATGGATTTAAGGAGGAAAAGAGATATTACTCGTGAATATAGGACATTACCATATTGATCCAGGGGATCAGTAAGAGGAAATTAGTCATATCGTGATGAAGGTATTTAATGGGTACAAAAGACAAGTAAATCCTACAATAGCCATACCATCCTGAAAGAAGGAGTCATGAGATCAGAGAGCCAGGAGCATTCTTCGCATGAAAGACATGCATTCTGGAAGAGAGAGAGAGAGAGAGAGAGAGAGAGAGAGAGAGAGAGAGAGAGAGAGAGAGAGAGAGAGAGAGAGAGAGAGAGGAGAGAGAGAGAGAGAGAGAGAGAGAGAG
>JAXCGZ010008984.1:5000-7500 GCA_037179515.1 Halocaridina rubra
TGTTTCCGTATTATTTTTTTCTTGCATTTTCATTGCATTACACTTATAGGTTATTTATGATTTCTAATAATTTCAATTATTGTAAAACATATTTGGTTATATTTATTTGCAATTATTATTTAAATTATTTCAATAATTTAATTTTAATAGAGAATATATCTGTCATTTTATGACCAGACTTAGGCCTAGATAAATATTAATTAGCCTAAAATGCGTGGTCCAACACGCGATATGGGACAGAATCATAATATTAAAAGACATATACCGTAAATTTCCATCGAAAGCAGTCAAATTAAGACCTCGTGATGCAATTAGCTGTGAGGAATTTTGCTGACAGAGATAATGTCTCACACTTATCAAGTAGATTTAACCGTGGTCTCGTTGGCCCAATGCTGCTTGTATTTTCAATACTTGAAATGTCCCTGGGATCATTCCCAGAATATCCACCTGATGTACCTCATTCCATGATAAATCATCTGCCTTCAGTCTCAACCCCAAATTAGACACTTCTGAAAACCTCTCGATTTTTAAGTAAGGTTTGGTTAGGTTAGGCTGTAAGCTAACCGAACAACCTTGCCCATCCTAATATTGAGCACCTACCTTTTGTCTCAGGCCCTGATTAAGCACCTCATTACATCAGGTGCCTATTCTGTGACTGATCCAATTTCCTATGACAGGAAAAGTTAAAATTGAAGGATGGATTGACTTTTCTTTATATATTTTAATTGACCATAGATTTTATCATCGCTTATTTAATTAGATATTTTATGGATTAGCAAGTCTTGAATTTATTTTCTTAACGGAAAATTAATCCGCATGTGAATTTGCTTATTTTTCTTGGTGGAAATTGCTGATTCTTGAAGTCACTCAACAGAAGTTAACTGGGTCTCCATGCATTGACGCGCATTTCATCCCCACTTCTGTATGGCCAACACTTGACGTAAAAATGGACGCATATCATTAAGAAACGCCGAATAAGTTCAATGTAAGCAGTTTATTATGTACTTGGTTAGGTTAGGTTAGGGACAGTTGCCCTATGGACTGCAGCTGACTTTAGATATAATAGTCCCAATTGACAATTGCCCTACCTCCCTGGCCGACAGGTCTCCTGGTACTAGACAACGAATGTAGGGAAAAATTAAGAGAAATGTTAGGTAAATATTTGCTGTCTAGAAAGGAATGAAGACTTGAACAGTAACACATATGACTCTCCCTCCACTAAGTCTTTTTGAGTGTGAAAAATATTGATGCCTACTTTTCCAGTGTTGCTTAAAATTATTCAAAAAATACTATTGACCCTGTCAATTAATTTTGTACCTAACCGTGACTGCATAGCCTTGCGTAAATTGGTAGAAAATAATTAACGACAGCAATAATTAAAGCTTCCATGGTTCATTTATTAACATTTATCTAATACAAGTATAAAGAAATCATATATTTCCAAGCACAGTGTAACGAAATTACTTTTCCAAGATGATAGTTGGATGAAATTGGACCTTGGCCGATACGTGTTCATTATTCGTTGCTTGATGTAAACAAACAAAATTATTTTTAAAAGACGACATCAGTTGTCTGCTCTTGAAGCATTATTTCATGTTTATTCATAGTTTTAATACCTTAATGAATTTAATGGCTTTTTATCACGAAATAGAAATGCATATCATGATCATTTGGTTGCCTGCCCTTAGTTGCTTGCCTGGCCTATCTATCATGAAATATATTTTAATAATTGTTATAATTTAAGCCATCCTTTATCTTATACGGAATAACATACTAAAATTTCATAGAATTAGAAAAATAAACTTTTACATGTTAAGTCAGTTTTATCGGTATACAAAATTGATAGCTGCTGTTAATCATTATTATTTTTAGCATGCCAATATGTCTACTACACAGGTACTGGCACTCCCTATGATATATATAAAGGCTTACTCAAATACGCATTTTATACAATGACGAGTAATAATTATTACTATAATTTAAATATTTATTTAATCCTTATGTAATAATGACAAATTATATCTCCACAAACTTATGAAATTAAACTTAGCAACGTAATCATTCCAAGTGTAAATGAGAATAGCGGCTGTAAAAGAATATCAAAATACGGTGGTGATATGCAATACTCCAGCCAATTAAACAGCTGCTGTTAGCAAGAATGATTATTTTATAATGAAAAAGTTATTCAAGCACTTTACACATTGGTATATATGGGGGGGGGGAGAGAGAGAGAGAGAGAGAGAGAGAGAGAGAGAGAGAGAGAGAGAGAGAGAGAGAGAGAGAGAGAGAGAAATTTATACAATAAGACTATAAGCAATTTCTTTTTGTTCAAGGTCATTGTCATATATCTGAAAAGACAATAAGGAATTTATAACATTAAAATTAAATAAAAATATAAGTTATATTTTCTAGTGTGGTGTGAACACTTAAAGTTGGAGACAGATTTAGGGTTGCAATTAAGTACACAAAATTCAAAATAACGTCGCCCAGGGGATCTGAA
>JAXCGZ010008985.1:0-16237 GCA_037179515.1 Halocaridina rubra
GGAAAAAAAATAATATATATATATATATATATATTTATATATATATATATATATATATATATATATATATATATATATATATATATATATATATATATATAGTATATGAATCATCTTTATCCCAACTGGGACTTGAACTTGGGACTTATAATTACTATGCCAAGGTGCTACTAACTACACCACAGAAGGTCTTATAGGGGAAACACACCTTACAGCTTACATCTGCTATGCTAGGAATGAACACATTCTATCTGAATGTCATTATGTTCATATTACAGTTTCTCCCAACCTCACTCGTGGTTTCGTTTTCGCATTTAATTCAACTCCCAATCTCATGCGGGACCAACAATAATCAAATAAGCACATTACCATATGAGAAAACATGAATCATCTTTACCCCGATCGGGACTTGAACCTGGGACTTATATTTACTAAGCCAAGGCGCTACCAACTACAATACAGAATGTCTTAAAAGGGAAACAGACCTTACAGCTTATATCTGCTATACTAGGAATGAACGTAGTGGCATTCAGATAGAATGTGTTCATTCCTAGTATACCAGATATAAGCTGTAAGGTCTGTTTCCCTTTTAAGACCGTCTGTGGTGTAGTTGGTAGTGCCTTGGCTTAGTAATTATACGTCCCATGTTTAAGTCTCGGTCGGGGTAAAGATGATTTATGTTTTCACATATGGTAATGTGCTTATTTGCTTGTTGTTGGTCCAGAATGAGGTTGGGAATTGAATTAAATGCGAATACAAAACCACGAGTGAGGTTGGGGGAAACTGTAATATGAAAATAGTGGCATTCACATAGAATGCATTCATTCCTAGTATAGTAGATATAAGCTGTAAGGTCTATTTCCCTTTTAATACCTTCTGTGGTGTAGTTAGTAGCACCTTGGCTTAGTAATTATAAGTCCCAGATTTCCCAGATTCAAGTCCCGGTCGGGGTGAAGATGATTCGTGTTTTCACATATGGTAATGTGCTTATTTGATTATTATTGGTCCCGAATGAGATTGGGAGTTGAATTAAATGCGAAAACGAAACCACGAATGAGGTTGGAGGAATCTGTAATATGAACATAGTGGCATTCAGATAGAATGAGTTCATTCTTAGTATAGCAGATATAAGCTGTAAGGTCTGATCCCCTTTTAAGACCTTCTGTGGAGTAGTTGGTAGCGCCTTAGCTTAGTAACTATAAGTCCCAAGTTCAAGTCCCGGTCTGGATAAAGGTGATTCATGTTTTCACATATGGTAATTTGCTTATTTGATTTAATATATATATATATATATATATATATATATATATATATATATATATATATATATATATATATATAGATAGATAGATAGATAGATAGATAGATAGATAGACTGATAGATATAGATATAGATAGATATATGTGTTTGTGATTTTCTCAGTATTTTCATTAACTGATTACTTATTTTTATACTTTCATACCCGTATGTTTATTCTACTATTCGTGGCTGTGAATAAAGACTAATATTAAATCATGCTTTTACTATGCTAAACCTTGCTTGTATATAAGTAGGTAAAAGACTATTATAAGATGTATAGATGCGTTTTATCCATAGTCATTTTTCCCTTTAAGAATGCTCACCGTTAAAGAACAAATTGCCATATGACGTGTTCAATCAATAAGGCAACCTGTATATGAAGTAGCGAGACGGCTTATTTCCCGTTTGAGGACTAAAGAATCGATGAAACAGTCTGCTAAAACTATGACAAGGCAATTATTTAACAATAAAGCATTATTCTATCAACTACAGTATATTCCTAATATAACTTAGAAGGTAGGTGGGTTATCAAATTTGAGAGGAATTGCATCATAACCTTATCGTTCAATGTTGAGATAATTTCCCTGTGTTAATATCCGTTTACGTTTCATGATATCTCTATCCGCTTGTATTAGTCTACTATTTTCGTCTAAGCTATGTCATCTACTTAGTGTACGATAGATATTCAATCCCATTCTAAAATAGCTTGAAGAATAAATTACAAGCTTTCGAGAATTTAGATTTTTTTTTTTACTGATAGCTGCTCACACTTAAAAAAATAAAAGTCAAAAGGTGGGAGATATTACGATGACGCAATGAAAAAAAAAATAGAACGTATTCTGAATATATTACTCACTTAGGCCCCTCCACACCAAAGTGGCACGTCTCATTAAATATTTAAGAAGCATCTTTTTAATATGACCAAAGCAAATAAAGTAATATTTTCTTTAGACGAAAAGGGATATCTCTTCTACTTAGCTAAGCTTTAGGACAGATACACAGAAAGAGAAATAACGAAAGGGAGAGAGAGAGAGAGAGAGAGAGAGAGAGAGAGAGAGAGAGAGAGAGAGAGAGAGAGAAACAATTGTCTAATCTCATGCCTGAGCTCATGACGCCGTTTATGCACAACAAAGATTATTTAATTTTTATTTGAATACTCATGACAGCTAAGTTAAAGGTTATAAGATAACAGGCGCCACTACTTTGCCTTCCACGCCCTCTTTGTGACATAGTCTAATTTCTTCTCACATGTAAGTAAAACTTAAGTTTTTTATTTATACCGAAATAAGTCTTGCGAATCGTACGTACATTTCTCTTCCTTTCCTCATTTGAAAATATTTTTGCTTTGGTGAATATTGCCCTTTAATTACTTACAACCCATTATTTATTTTCTTTTTTTCAAAACATATATACATATATATATGAATCATTTTTTACCCCGACCGGGACTCGATGATTACTAAGCAGATATAAGCTATTAAGGTTGGATTCCTTTTAACCTTCTGTGGTGTAGTGGTAGCGCCTTGACTTAGTAATCATAAGTCCTAGGTTCGAGTCCTGGTCGGGGTAAAAAATGATTCATGTTTTCACATATGTAATGTGCTTAATTAATTATTTCATGGCCCGAATGAGATTGGGAATTGAATTAAATGCTAAAATGAAGCCACGAGTGAGGTTGGGGAATCTGTAATATGAACATAGTGGCATTCAGTTAGAATGCGTTCATTCCTAAGTATAGCAGATATAAGCTATAAGGTTGGATTCCTTTTAACCTTCTGTGGTGTAGTGGTAGCGCCTTGACTTAGTAATCATAAGTCCTAGGTTCGAGTCCCGGTCGGGGTAAAAAATGATTCATGTCTTCACATATGTAATGTGCTTAATTAATTATTTCATGGCCCGAATGAGATTGGGAATTGAATTAAATGATAAAATGAAGCCACGAGTGAGGTTGGGGAATCTGTAATATGAACATAGTGGCATTCAGTTAGAATGCGTTCATTCCTAAGTATAGCAGATATAAGCTATAAGGTTGGATTCCTTTTAACCTTCTGTGGTGTAGTGGTAGCGCCTTGACTTAGTAATCATAAGTAATAGGTTCGAGTCCCGGTCGGGGTAAAAAATGATTCATGTCTTCACATATGTAATGTGCTTAATTAATTATTTCATGGCCCGAATGAGATTGGGAATTGAATTAAATGCTAAAATGAAGCCACGAGTGAGGTTGGGGAATCTGTAATATGAACATAGTGGCATTCAGTTAGAATGCGTTCATTCCTAAGTATAGCAGATATAAGCTATAAGGTTGGATTCCTTTTAACCTTCTGTGGTGTAGTGGTAGCGCCTTGACTTAGTAATCATAAGTCCTAGGTTCGAGTCCCGGTCGGGGTAAAAAATGATTCATGTTTTCACATATGTAATGTGCTTAATTAATTATTTCATGTCCCGAATGAGATTGGGAATTGAATTAAATGCTAAAATGAAGCCACGAGTGAGGTTGGGGAATCTGTAATATGAACATAGTGGCATTCAGTTAGAATGCGTTCATTCCTAAGTATAGCAGATATAAGCTATAAGTTTGGATTCCTTTTAACCTTCTGTGGTGTAGTGGTAGTGCCTTGACTTAGTAATCATAAGTCCTAGGTTCGAGTCCCGGTCGGGGTAAAAAATGATTCATGTTTTCACATATGTAATGTGCTTAATTAATTATTTCATGGCCCGAATGAGATTGGGAATTGAATTAAATGCTAAAATGAAGCCACGAGTGAGGTTGGGGAATCTGTAATATGAACATAGTGGCAATCAGTTAGAATGCGTTCATTCCTAAGTATAGCAGATATAAGCTATAAGGTTGGATTCCTTTTAACCTTGTGGTGTAGTGGTAGCGCCTTGACTTAATAATCATAAGTCCTAGGTTCGAGTCCCGGTCGGGGTAAAAAATGAGTCATGTTTTTACATAAGTAATATGCTTAATTAATTATTTCATGGCCCGAGTGAGATTGGGAATTGAATTAAATGCTAAAATGAAGCCACGAGTGAGGTTGGGGAATCTGTAATGTGAACATAGTGGCATTCAGTTAGAATGCGTTCATTCCTAAGTATAGCAGATATAAGCTATAAGGTTGGATTCCTTTTAACCTTCTGTGGTGTAGTGGTAGCGCCTTGACTTAGTAATCATAAGTCCTAGGTTCGAGTCCTGGTAGGGGTAAAAAATGATTCATGTTTTCACATATGTAATGTGCTTAATTAATTATTTCATGGCCCGAATGAGATCGGGAATTGAATTAAATGCTAAAATGAAGCCACGAGTGAGGTTGGGGAATCTGTAATATGAACATAGTGGCATTCAGTTAGAATGCGTTCATTCCTAAGTATAGCAGATATAAGCTATAAGGTTGGATTCCTTTTAACCTTCTGTGGTGTAGTGGTAGCGCCTTGACTTAGTAATCATAAGTCCTAGGTTCGAGTCCCGGTCGGGGTAAAAAATGATTCATGTTTTCACATATGTAATGTGCTTAATTAATTATTTCATGGCCCGAATGAGATTGGGAATTGAATTAAATGCTAAAATGAAGCCACGAGTGAGGTTGGGGAATCTGTAATATGAACATAGTGGCATTCAGTTAGAATGCGTTCATTCCTAAGTATAGCAGATATAAGCTATAAGGTTGGATTCCTTTTAACCTTCTGTGGTGTAGTGGTAGCGCCTTGACTTAGTAATCATAAGTCCTAGGTTCGAGTCCCGGTCGGGGTAAAAAATTATTCATGTTTTCACATATGTAATGTGCTTAATTAATTATTTCATGGCCCGAATGAGATTGGGAATTGAATTAAATGCTAAAATAAAGCCACGAGTGAGGTTGGGGAATCTGTAATATGAACATAGTGGCATTCAGTTAGAATGCGTTCATTCCTAAGTATAGCAGATATAAGCTATAAGGTTGGATTCCTTTTAACCTTGTGGTGTAGTGGTAGTGCCTTGACTTAGTAATCATAAGTCCTAGGTTCGAGTCCCGGTCGGGGTAAAAAATGAGTCATGTTTTCACATAAGTAATGTGCTTAATTAATTATTTCATGGCCCGAGTGAGATTGGGAATTGAATTAAATGCTAAAATGAAGCCACGAGTGAGGTTGGGGAATCTGTAATGTGAACATAGTGGCATTCAGTTAGAATGCGTTCATTCCTAAGTATAGCAGATATAAGCTATAAGGTTGGATTCCTTTTAACCTTCTGTGGTGTAGTGGTAGCGCCTTGACTTAGTAATCATAAGTCCTAGGTTCGAGTCCTGGTAGGGGTAAAAAATGATTCATGTTTTCACATATGTAATGTGCTTAATTAATTATTTCATGGCCCGAATGAGATCGGGAATTGAATTAAATGCTAAAATGAAGCCACGAGTGAGGTTGGGGAATCTGTAATATGAACATAGTGGCATTCAGTTAGAATGCGTTCATTCCTAAGTATAGCAGATATAAGCTATAAGGTTGGATTCCTTTTAACCTTCTGTGGTGTAGTGGTAGCGCCTTGACTTAGTAATCATAAGTCCTAGGTTCGAGTCCCGGTCGGGGTAAAAAATGATTCATTTTTTTTTTTTTAGATTCTCCACCCACGGATGGGTGGAACGGGTCATGGAGGACCCATAGGGTGGTCGCCAACCGGCACAGGCCCCAACCCCCCACTGCGGTGCCCAGCCACAGCAGTAACCTCCCCAGTAAACAGCTTAAACTCTCTTGCCTGGACGAGGCGCGATCCGTCGACCTCGCGAATGCGAGGCCAGCACGTTACCACTGTACTAGCCAGGAGGCTCTAAATGATTCATGTTTTCACATATGTAATGTGCTTAATTAATTATTTCATGGCCCAAATGAGATTGGGAATTGAATTAAATGCTAAAATGAAGCCATGAGTGAGGTTGGGGAATCTGTAATATGAACATAGTGGCATTCAGTTAGAATGCGTTCATTCCTAAGTATAGCAGATATAAGCTATAAGGTTGGATTCCTTTTAACCTTCTGTGGTGTAGTGGTAGCGCCTTGACTTAGTAATCATAAGTCCTAGGTTCGAGTCCCGGTCGGGGTAAAAAATGATTCATGTTTTCACATATGTAATGTGCTTAATTAATTATTTCATGGCCCGAATGAGATTGGGAATTGAATTAAATGCTAAAATGAAGCCACGAGTGAGGTTGGGGAATCTGTAATATGAACATAGTGGCAATCAGTTAGAATCCGTTCATTCCTAAGTATAGCAGATATAAGCTATAAGGTTGGATTCCTTTTAACCTTGTGGTGTAGTGGTAGCGCCTTGACTTAGTAATCATAAGTCCTAGGTTCGAGTCCTGGTAGGGGTAAAAAATGATTCATGTTTTCACATATGTAATGTGCTTAATTAATTATTTCATGGCCCGAATGAGATCGGGAATTGAATTAAATGCTAAAATGAAGCCACGAGTGAGGTTGGGGAATCTGTAATATGAACATAGTGGCATTCAGTTAGAATGCGTTCATTCCTAAGTATAGCAGATATAAGCTATAAGGTTGGATTCCTTTTAACCTTCTGTGGTGTAGTGGTAGCGCCTTGACTTAGTAATCATAAGTCCTAGGTTCGAGTCCCGGTCGGGGTAAAAAATGATTCATGTTTTCACATATGTAATGTGCTTAATTAATTATTTCATGGCCCGAATGAGATTGGGAATTGAATTAAATGCTAAAATGAAGCCACGAGTGAGGTTGGGGAATCTGTAATATGAACATAGTGGCATTCAGTTAGAATGCGTTCATTCCTAAGTATAGCAGATATAAGCTATAAGGTTGGATTCCTTTTAACCTTCTGTGGTGTAGTGGTAGCGCCTTGACTTAGTAATCATAAGTCCTAGGTTCGAGTCCCGGTCGGGGCAAAAAATGATTCATGTTTTCACATATGTAATGTGCTTAATTAATTATTTCATGGCCCGAATGAGGTTGGGAATTGAATTAAATGCTAAAATGAAGCCACGAGTGAGGTTGGGGAATCTGTAATATGAACATAGTGGCATTCAGTTAGAATGCGTTCATTCCTAAGTATAGCAGATATAAGCTATAAGGTTGGATTCCTTTTAACCTTCTGTGGTGTAGTGGTAGCGCCTTGACTTAGTAATCATAAGTCCTAGGTTCGAGTCCCGGTCGGGGTAAAAAATGATTCATGTTTTCACATATGTAATGTGCTTAATTAATTATTTCATGGCCCGAATGAGATTGGGAATTGAATTAAATGCTAAAATAAAGCCACGAGTGAGGTTGGGGAATCTGTAATATGAACATAGTGGCATTCAGTTAGAATGCGTTCATTCCTAAGTATAGCAGATATAAGCTATAAGGTTGGATTCCTTTTAACCTTGTGGTGTAGTGGTAGCGCCTTGACTTAGTAATCATAAGTCCTAGGTTCGAGTCCCGGTCGGGGTAAAAAATGAGTCATGTTTTCACATAAGTAATGTGCTTAATTAATTATTTCATGGCCCGAGTGAGATTGGGAATTGAATTAAATGCTAAAATGAAGCCACGAGTGAGGTTGGGGAATCTGTAATGTGAACATAGTGGCATTCACTTAGAATGCGTTCATTCCTAAGTATAGCAGATATAAGCTATAAGGTTGGATTCCTTTTAACCTTCTGTGGTGTAGTGGTAGCGCCTTGACTTAGTAATCATAAGTCCTAGGTTCGAGTCCTGGTAGGGGTAAAAAATGATTCATGTTTTCACATATGTAATGTGCTTAATTAATTATTTCATGGCCCGAATGAGATCGGGAATTGAATTAAATGCTAAAATGAAGCCACGAGTGAGGTTGGGGAATCTGTAATATGAACATAGTGGCATTCAGTTAGAATGCGTTCATTCCTAAGTATAGCAGATATAAGCTATAAGGTTGGATTCCTTTTAACCTTCTGTGGTGTAGTGGTAGCGCCTTGACTTAGTAATCATAAGTCCTAGGTTCGAGTCCCGGTCGGGGTAAAAAATGATTCATTTTTTTTTTTTAGATTCTCCACCCACGGGTGGGTGGAACGGGTCATGGAGGACCCATAGGGTGGTCGCCAACCGGCACAGGCCCCAACCCCCCACTGCGGTGCCCAGCCACAGCAGTAACCTCCCCAGTAAACAGCTTAAACTCTCTTGCCTGGACGAGGCGCGATCCGTCGACCTCGCGAATGCGAGGCCAGCACGTTACCACTGTACTTGCCAGGAGGCTCTAAATGATTCATGTTTTCACATATGTAATGTGCTTAATTAATTATTTCATGGCCCAAATGAGATTGGGAATTGAATTAAATGCTAAAATGAAGCCACGAGTGAGGTTGGGGAATCTGTAATATGAACATAGTGGCATTCAGTTAGAATGCGTTCATTCCTAAGTATAGCAGATATAAGCTATAAGGTTGGATTCCTTTTAACCTTCTGTGGTGTAGTGGTAGCGCCTTGACTTAGTAATCATAAGTCCTAGGTTCGAGTCCTGGTCGGGGTAAAAAATGATTCATGTTTTCACATATGTAATGTGCTTAATTAATTATTTCATGGCCCGAATGAGATTGGGAATTGAATTAAATGCTAAAATGAAGCCACGAGTGAGGTTGGGGAATCTGTAATATGAACATAGTGGCAATCAGTTAGAATCCGTTCATTCCTAAGTATAGCAGATATAAGCTATAAGGTTGGATTCCTTTTAACCTTGTGGTGTAGTGGTAGCGCCTTGACTTAGTAATCATAAGTCCTAGGTTCGAGTCCCGGTCGGGGTAAAAAATGATTCATGTTTTCACATAAGTAATGTGCTTAATTAATTATTTCATGGCCCGAGTGAGATTGGGAATTGAATTAAATGCTAAAATGAAGCCACGAGTGAGGTTGGGGAATCTGTAATGTGAACATAGTGGCATTCAGTTAGAATGCGTTCATTCCTAAGTATAGCAGATATAAGCTATAAGGTTGGATTCCTTTTAACCTTCTGTGGTGTAGTGGTAGCGCCTTGACTTAGTAATCATAAGTCCTAGGTTCGAGTCCTGGTCGGGGTAAAAAATGAGTCATGTTTTCACATATGTAATGTGCTTAATTAATTATTTCATGGCCCGAATGAGATCGGGAATTGAATTAAATGCTAAAATGAAGCCACGAGTGAGGTTGGGGAATCTGTAATATGAACATAGTGGCATTCAGTTAGAATGCGTTCATTCCTAAGTATAGCAGATATAAGCTTATATAAGGCTGGATTCCTTTTAACCTTCTGTGGTGTAGTGGTAGCGCCTTGACCTAGTAATCATAAGTCTTAGGTTCGAGTCCCGGTCGGGGTAAAAATGATTCATGTTTTCACATATGTAATGTGTTTGATTAGTATATATATATATATATATATATATATATATATATATATATATATATATATATATATATATATATATATATATATATATATATATATATATATATATATATATATGTGTGTGTGTGTGTGTGTGTGTGTGTGTGTGTGTGTGTGTGTGTGTGTGTGTGTGTGTGTGTGTGTGATTACCTAATTGTGTTTACGGGAAAGAGCCCAAAGCTAGTATCTTCCCGTCTCCTGATCAGTTCCATTTTATACTTAGTGTGTGTGTGTGTGTGTGTGATTACCTAATTGTGATTACCTAATTGTGTTTACGGGAAAGAGCCCAAAGCTCGTATATTCCCGTCTCCTCATCGGTTCCATTTTATACTTAGTGATACCTATCATACCTGTCCTTAAAACTATGGATTGAGATAGCATTAACTACCTCCTCGCTTAGCCAATTCCAATTATCAACTACTCTTACATTGAAAAAGTATTTCCTTACATCCTGCAAATAAGTTTTCTTACGAAGCTTCAAACAAAAACAAACAAACAAACTTTATTTCCATTTCAATACAATGGGTATTCGTCAGCTAGGGCAAGCCCCAACCCCCCACTGTGGTGTCCAACCACAGCAGTTCCTGCCAGTAAACAGCTTAAACTCTCGGTCTTGGACGGGAACCGATCTTTCGATCTCGTGAATGCGAAGCCAGCGCGTTACCGCTGTACTAGCCAGCTTCAAACTATGACCTCTAGTTCTAGAGCCAGCCATATCAAAATATCGATCCCTATCCACTCTATCATAACCATGAAGGAATTTTAAGACTGTCACCATATCCCCCCTCACTCTTCTAGCTTCGAGTGATGGTAATTCTAATTCCCTCAGCCTCTCATCATAACTGAGATTGCGTATTTCTGGCACCAGTTTCGTGGCATGTCTTTGAACTTTTTCAAGCTTAGCTATGAGCTTTTTTCAAGTGCGGATTCCAAAAGGGGTCTGCATATTCGAGTTTTGGCCTCACATAGGTTACATAAATATTTCTGAACATTTCCTTGTCCATGTGCCTGAAGGCTACCCTTACATTTGATAAGAATGCATATGCTGCCCTTACTATGCCATTTATATGTATTTCTGGAGACAAATCTGCCAGTATGTTTACTCCTAGATCTCTCTCATTTTCTGTCTCTTGAAGTTGTACTCCAGCCACCGAGTAGTCAAGCTTGGGCCTTCTTGCACTTGTACCCATTCTCATTACCTTACATTTTGAAGTATTGAATTTCATTAGCCACTTTTCTGACCACTCATGCAGATTATTTAGATCCTCCTGAAGTTCTCTACCATTGTTCTCGTTTTTTACTTTCTTCACAATCTTTGCATCATCTGCAAACATATTCATGAATGAATCTACAGACTCTGGTAGGTCATTTACATATACAAGGAACAAAAGTGGCCCTAAAACTGAACCCTGTGGAACTCCACTACTAACTCTTCTCCATTCAGACACTGAGTGTCTTACTCTAACCCTCTGTTCCCTTCCTTCTAAGTAAGTTTTTATCCATTCCAAAACATTTCCACCTATTCTAGCCATTGATTGCAGCATCCTAATAAGTCTCCCATGTGGAACAGTGTCAAACGCTTTCTGGAAGTCTAGGAATATGCAATCTGCCCAGCCCTCTCTTTCCTGTAAGATTTGGCTTACCTCATCATAAAATTCTAATAAGTTTGTTACTGTTGATCTACCTTCTCTGAAGCCATGTTGCCTCACTGACAAAAAGTTGAAGGATTCCAAGTGAAGAGAGATATGTTTCCTTAGTAGTTTCTCCATAACTTTGCAAACTATGCTGGTCAAGGAAACTGGTCTATAGTTCAGAGCCGTATCCCTCCTTCCCTTTTTGAAGATAGGTATCACATTTGCTTGTTTCCAGCATCTTGGAATCTCCCCCGACTCCAGTGACTCCTTAAATATGATACTTAGTGCCACTGATATTGTGTTTGCGCATTTTTAAGCACATGAGGGGATATGTCATCAGGACCTGTAGCTTTATGAACATCTAAATCCATCAGTGCTTTGCATACCTCTGTGGCTGTAATGTTGATGTTCTCTAATACCGGCCCTTGAGCTTCTATCACTGCAATCTGAGGGGGTGGGGTATTTTCTACTGTAAATACTGACTGAAACTCCTTGTTCAATTCTTTGCAGATCTCTTCATCCGTCTCAGTGATGCTTCCATCCGCTCTCTTTAGCCTCAAAACCTGTTCTTTTACCTTCAGTTTTCCTCGGATAAAGCTGTGGAAAAGCTTGGGATTTTCTTTAGCCTTCCTGGTGATGTCCTTCTCATAGTCTCTCTCTGCCTCTCTCCTTTTACTTAGGTAGTCATTTCTTGCTCTTTTGTAGGTTTGCCAGCCATTTATGTTTTTTCTCCTCCTATACCTTTTCCAGCATTTGTCTCTCCACTCCTTAGCTCTTTTACACCCATTATCGAACCATTTCTCTCTGGCATGAATTACACCTACTTTGGTGACAGGTATGCAGCAATCTACTATCTTCCCATATTTCTCACAAAAGATGTCATACATTTCTTGTACAGATTTGTTGTAAAATAAGGTTCTCCAGTCAATAACGGCAAAAAGCTCATTCATTTTGATGTAATCTCCTTTCGAATAGTTCCTCCTCATGTCCTCAGTGCCTCTACTCTCAGGAAGAATATCTTCAATTATATACTCCATCAACAACACACAGTGGTCACTCTTTCCAATTGGTGGTTCATACTCAATTTTTTCAATATCCAACACATTATCTGTGAACACTAGATCAAGTAGTGATGGCTCATCCCCACCCTTGGCCCTTGTTGGTTCCATTACATGTTGGTGTAGGAAATTCCCTTGTACGCAATCTAGGAATCTTGCCCCGAATGAGTCCTCACCACTGTGTGGGTCAAGATTTATCCAATCTATCTCTTTATGATTAAAGTCTCCCATAATCAAAATCCTACATTTTTTTTCCCGTGCCATGTTCACAACTGAGTTTATGACTTCAATAGTACCTATATGACTTTCCTCATAAACTTCAAGCCTATTTTGGTTCCTTGGTGGGTTGTATACAACAGTTATTATAATGCTCTCTGACCCAGTATTTATGCGAGCAACAAGAAATTCCCTGAACTCACTTTCTATAGCCAAGTTTATTTCTTCAACTTGAATCCATTCACTTATGAGCAGTGCTATCCCTCCACCAGTCCTCTCAGATCTTTCAACCTTTAGTATTCTGAAGCCCTTAGGAAAAACTGTGACACTGTTTATGTCCTCACTCAACTTATTCTCTGTAATTGCTACTATATCTGCCTTACTGTTGTGAATCCTATCTTTTACTTCTACTGCCTTACCAGCTAATCCATCAGCATTTGTGTATAACAATCTTAATGAGGCCCCATCCCCTGATCTTCTGTCATTATCTTCTTTATCTCCCCTTTGTCTGGAAGAACTCTGTAACGAAAATTTTTCTTCTGTTCTTCATTTCTTTCATCATTTAACCTTCTTGCCTCTTGCAACAAGTTTTTGATCTTTCCCATCTCTTCCTGTGTTCTGTATCGTCTAATGAACACTTCTTTTAATTCTTGAAGGTCTTTTAGACTTTTTTTTCTCAACAATATTTCCCTACATGTTTCCCCTCTCTCAAAGGTTACTTTTGTTGGTCTCGGCTTTCCTTCCCTCGAATATTTACCTAGTTGGTGTATGTTTGCAATATCCTCAGGACCACATACTACTCCAAGCTTTCTTTTCTTGTTGCTCGCATTAATACTGGGTCAGAAAGCATTATAATAACTGTTGTATACAACCCACCAAGGAACCAAAATAGGCTTGAAGTTTATGAGGAAAGTCATATAGGTACTATTGAAGTTATAAACTCAGTTGTTAACATAGCACGGAAAAAAAAATGTAGGATTTTGATTATGGGAGACTTTAATCATAAAGAAATAGATTGGATAAATCTTGACCCACACAGTGGTGAGGACTCATTCGGGGCAAGATTCCTAGATTGCGTACAAGGGATTTTCCTCCACCAACATGTAATGGAACCAACAAGGGCCAAGGGTGGGGATGAGCCATCACTACTTGATCTAGTGTTCACAGATAATGTGTTGGATATTGAAAATATTGAGTATGAACCACCAATTGGAAAGAGTGACCACTGTGTGTTGTTGATGGAGTATATCATTGAAGATATTCTTCCTGAGGGTAGAGGCACTGAGGACATGAGGAGGAACTATCCGAAAGGAGATTACATCAAAATGAATGAGCTTTTTGCAGTTATTGACTAGAGAACCTTATTTTGCAACAAATCTGTACAAGAAATGTATGACATCTTTTGTGAGAAATATGGGAAGATAGTAGATTGCTGCATACCTGTCACCAAAGTAGGTGTAATTCATGCCAGAGAGAAATGGTTCGATAATGGGTGTAAAAGAGCTAAGGAGTGGAGAGACAAATGCTGAAAAAGGTATAGGAGGAGAAAAAAACATAAATGGCTGGCAAACCTACAAAAGAGCAAGAAATGACTACCTAAGTAAAAGGAGAGAGGCAGAGAGAGACTATGAGAGGGACATCACCAGGGAGGCTAAAGAAAATCCCAAGCTTTTCCACAGCTTTATCCGAGGAAAACTGAAGGTAAAAGAACAGGTTTTAAGGCTAAAGCGAGCGGATGGAAGCATCACTGAGACGGATGAAGAGATCTGCAAAGAATTGAACAAGGAGTTTCAGTCAGTATTTACAGTAGAAAATACCCCACCCCCTCAGATTGCAGTGATAGAAGCTCAAGGGCCGGTATTAGAGAACATCAACCTTACAGCCACAGAGGTATGCAAAGCACTTATGGATTTAGATGTTCATAAAGCTACAGGTCCTGATGACATATCCCCTCATGTGCTTAAAAAATGCGCAAACACAATATCAGTGGCACTAAGTATCATATTTAAGGAGTCACTGGAGTCGGGGGAGATACCAAGATGCTGGAAACAAGCAAATGTGATACCTATCTTCAAAAAGGGAAGGAGGGATACGGCTCTGAACTATAGACCAGTTTCCTTGACCAGCATAGTTTGCAAAGGTATGGAGAAACTACTAAGGAAACATATCTCTCTTCACTTGGAATCCTTCAACTTTTTGTCAGTGAGGCAACATGGCTTCAGAGAAGGTAGATCAACAGTAACAAACTTATTAGAATTTTATGATGAGGTAAGCCAAATCTTACAGGAAAGAGAGGGCTGTGCAGATTGTATATTCCTAGACTTCCAGAAAGCGTTTGACACTGTTCCACATGGGAGACTTATTAGGAAGCTGCAATCAATGGCTAGAATAGGTGGAAATGTTTTGGAATGGATAAAAACTTACTTAGAAGGAAGGGAACAGAGGGTTAGAGTAAGACACTCAGTGTCTGAATGGAGAAGAGTTAGTAGTGGAGTTCCACAGGGTTCAGTTTTAGGGCCACTTTTGTTCCTTGTATATGTAAATGAACTACCAGAGTCTGTAAATTCATTCATGAATATGTTTGCAGATGATGCAAAGATTGTGAAGAAAGTAAAAAACGAGAACAATGGTAGAGAACTTCAGGAGGATCTAAATAATCTGCATGAGTGGTCAGAAAAGTGGCTAATGAAATTCAATTCTTCAAAATGTAAGGTAATGAGAATGGGTACAAGTGCAAGAAGGCCCAAGCTTGACTACTCGGTGGCTGGAGTACAACTTCAAGAGACAGAAAATGAGAGAGATCTAGGAGTAAACATACTGGCAGATTTGTCTCCAGAAATACATATAAATGGCATAGTAAGGGCAGCATATGCATTCTTATCAAATGTAAGGGTAGCCTTCAGGCACATGGACAAGGAAATGTTCAGAAATATTTATGTAACCTATGTGAGGCCAAAACTCGAATATGCAGCCCCCTTTTGGAATCCGCACTTGAAAAAACACATAGCTAAGCTTGAAAAAGTTCAAAGACATGCCACGAAACTGGTGCCAGAAATACGCAATCTCAGTTATGATGAGAGGCTGAGGGAATTAGACTTACCATCACTCGAAGCTAGAAGAGTGAGGGGGGATATGGTGACAGTCTTTAAATTCCTTCATGGTTATGATAGAGTGGATAGGGGTCGATATTTTAATATGGCTGTCTCTAGAACTAGAGGTCATAGTTTGAAACTTCGTAAGAAAACTTCTTTGCAGGATGTAAGGAAATACTTTTTTCATTGTAAGAGTAGTTGATAATTGGAATTGGCTAAGCGAGGAGGTAGTTAATGCTATCTCAATCCATAGTTTTAAGGACAGGTATGATAAGTATCACTAAGTATAAAATGGAACCGATCAGGAGACGGGAAGATACGAGCTTTGGGCTCTTTCCCGTAAACACAATTAGGTAATCACAATTAGGTAATCACACACACACACACACACACACACACACACACACACACACACACACATATATATATATATATATATATATATATATATATATATATATATATATATATATATATATATATATATATATATAGAGAGAGAGAGAGAGAGAGAGAGAGAGAGAGAGAGAGAGAGAGAGAGAGAGAGAGAGAGAGAG
>JAXCGZ010008986.1:0-5000 GCA_037179515.1 Halocaridina rubra
ACCTACCAGAGTCTGTAAATTCATTCATGAATATGTTTGCAGATGATGCAAAGATTGTGAAGAAAGTAAAAAACGAGAACAATGGTAGAGAACTTCAGGAGGATCTAAATAATCTGCATGAGTGGTCAGAAAAGTGGCTAATGAAATTCAATACCTCAAAATGTAAGGTAATGAGAATGGGTACAAGTGCAAGAAGGCCCAAGCTTGACTACTCGGTGGCTGGAGTACAACTTCAGGAGACAGAAAATGAGAGAGATCTAGGAGTAAACATATTGGCAGATTTGTCTCCAGAAATACATATAAATGGCGTAGTAAGGGCAGCATATGCATTCTTATCAAATGTAAGGGTAGCCTTCAGGCACATGGACAAGGAAATGTTCAGAAATATTTATGTAACCTATGTGAGGCCAAAACTCGAATATGCAGCCCCCTTTTGGAATCCGCACTTGAAAAAGCACATAGCTAAGCTTGAAAAAGTTCAAAGACATGCCACGAAACTGGTGCCAGAAATACGCAATCTCGGTTATGATGAGAGGCTGAGGGAATTAGACTTGCCATCACTCGAAGCTAGAAGAGTAAGGGGGGATATGGTGACAGTCTTTAAATTCCTTCATGGTTATGATAGAGTGGATAGGGATCGATATTTCGATATGGCTGGCTCTAGAACTAGAGGTCATAGTTTGAAGCTTCGGAAGAAAACTTGTTTGCAGGATGTAAGGAAATACTTTTTCAGTGTAAGAGTAGTTGATAATTGGAATTCGCTAAGCGAGGAGGTAGTTAATGCTATCTCAATCCATAGTTTTAAGGACAGGTATGATAAGTATCACTAAGTCTAAAAATGGAACCGATGAGGAGACGGGAAGATACGAGCTTTGGGCTCTTTCCCGTAAACACAATTAGGTAATCACAATTAGGTAATCACACACACACACACACACACACACACACACACACACATACACACACACACACACACACACACACACACACACACACACACACACACACACACACACACGTGTTGCTGAACGTCATCACAGTTCAACTGGCAGGAAACTCAAAATTTGTGAAATCTCAAGAGTTCTCTTAAAAAGGCCCTCAACTCATATTCCCATTCCAATAATCTCTTCCATTAGGCTCCTCTATTCCCATTAGCTCATTCCATTACGCTCATTCTCGTATTCCAGTGTTCCTGTTTCCTAAACAAATTTAAACATTTTCGAAGTCACTCATTGCGGTCACTAGAGCATTCTAAAGGGGAGCTTACACGGTCAAACGGTTCGTCGAACGCGGTTCGACAGACAAGTGTTTGAAGTGATGTTCGAACGTGTGAACGGGGTATTTGGTTGTCGAACACGGAACGTTTTCGACACCCAAATACCCCGTTCACACGTTCGAACATCACTTCAAACACTTGTCTGTCGAACCGCGTTCGACGAACCGTTTGACCGTGTAAGCCCCCCTTTAAGTTAGTGCCTAACGTACCGTCTGTTGGTTGCTTAAGTTCTATTATATGAAAATAATGTCAATAAAGAGTACCTGTTTCCCTCCCACTTTCTATAAACATCTGAACTTTTAAATCTTCCGTGAATTTGCATTGCTTGACACTGGGTGCTGTCTTCCTACGTAGCAATAGTGCTGAAAATGATGAAAAAGGATTACTGAATTTGGCAACGAAAGAGGGATTACATGATCACATGAATGCAGCACACTGAGAAGCTGATAAATCCTTCCAAAAAATGCCTAAATATACTTTTATTCGTTTATTGAGCACTTTCAGAGGGGGGCACTGGGGACATTTCATCATTCCATGGTCAAATTACCATTCTTCCAGACAAGAAAAAAAAAGACAACTGTCTTTTTGCAAAAAAACTTTTCAAGATCGTCCCAAATTAAACCTTCCATGCTAAAAGGTAGCTTTCGATAAAGCTCAAATGAGCTGTACTCAAAACATTTTTAACAAAACGTTTCTCTATCGGCATATTTTTTTATTCACTTATTTCAAAACATTTACCGAACGTTCATTGAAATGAAATTGGTTTTAAAGAGCGATATCACAGAGATACTGAGGTCAGTATAAAGGTTAGATGTTTCTCTTCTCATGAAGGACTCTCGACAGAAGAAGAGGTGAATAGTTTCGACGAACTTGCAGAGGAAGGGCAGCTCCCTCCAGAAGTAGTTTCTGAATCCAAAGCGTGTTACATTGGTTGTGAAAGAGGAAAGGGTGGAAGTGAATGGCCCGATTTCTTAAACAGTGTAAACCTAGGATACCATGTTGTTAGTTAGCTAGACATACACAAATGGATTTCATAAACGCAACTGACGCGGTTCTGTGTATGGCTAGGATCCCTTGCGGGATCCTAGCCATACACAGCTCCGCGACAGATGCGTTTATGAGATCCATTTGTGTGTCTAGCTAACTAACAGTATGGTATCCTAGGTTTATCCTATGGTATCCTAGTCATAGGAGGATATTCCTAGTAGTAACAATATATTGGAAAGGTTTCATAATTCACTTCGAAGTTTAGTTTTTTTGCGTGAGCTCATATATCTGAAGCTTATTTCCATCCTAGAGGAAGGAGAGTGTCTTGTCCAACGGAATAGAAATTAAAATCTAAGAAAGTCTAGACATTTAATTAATAGGGAGTACTAAGATATGAGAGAACGTTTAACACACACACACACACACACACACACACACACACACACACACACACACACACACACACACACACACACACACACACACACACACACACACACACACACACACACACACAACCTAAAGGAATTAGATGTTAGTTCACTGCTATCTTCTGAGAGAGACGAGATTGCTGCTTGGAATGTTCAGATTAAGGAAAACATTGAACAGTTCAGAAAAGAGTTCCAGGAGCTGAATATGGAAAATGATGCCATGAAAACGTCCTTTGCTGATGCACTAAAGGGGAATGTGGCAGTAAAAGAGGCTGTAAAGGTGGTGGCACTGGAAAACATACAAACAGTTGACTATAAAGAGACAGTAATCGAAAAAATGAAAGACGTTGTGATGGAAAGGGCAAACCCACTCATCAGACAGGCACTTGATAAGGAGAAGACAGTGGTAATCTCAGGCATAAGTGAATCCCAGGAGCCAACATGGCAGGGGAGACTTGAAGAAAATAAAGCTAGGGTTGTAGACCTGATAAGAAAGCTTGGAGTAGTATGTGGTCCTGAGGATATTGTAAACATACACCAACTAGGTAAATATTCGAGGGAAGGAAAGCCGAGACCAACAAAAGTAACCTTTGAGAGAGGGGAGACATGTAGGGAAAAATTGTTGAGAAAAAAAAGTCTAAAAGACCTTCAAGAATGCAAAGAAGTGTTCATTAGACGATACAGAACACAGGAAGAGATGGGAAAGATCAAAAACTTGTTGCAAGAGGCAAGAAGGTTAAATGATGAAAGAAATGAAGAAGAGAAGAAAAATTTTCGTTACGGAATACTTCCAGACAAAGGGGAGATAAAGAAGATAATGACAGAAGATCAGGGGATGGGGCCTCATTAAGATTGTTATACACAAATGCTGATGGATTAGCTGGTAAGGCAGTAGAATTAAAAGATAGGATTCACAACAGTAAGGCAGATATAGTAGCAATTACAGAGACTAAGTTGAGTGAGGACATAAACAGTGTCACAGTTTTTCCTAAGGGCTTCAGAATACTAAGGGTCGAAAGATCTGAGAGGACTGGTGGAGGGATAGCACTGCTCATAAGTGAGAGGATTCAAGTTGAAGAGATAAACTTGGCTATAGAAAGTGAGTTCAGGGAATTTCTTGTTGCTCGCATAAATACTGGGTCAGAGAGCATTATAATAACTGTTGTATACAACCCACCAAGGAACCAAAATAGGCTTGAAATTTATGAGGAAAGTCATATAGGTACGATTGAAGTCATAAACTCAGTTGTTAACATGGCGCGGGAGAAAAAATGTAGGATTTTGATTATGGGAGACTTTAATCATAAAGAGATAGATTGGATAAATCTTGACCCACACAGTGGTGAGGACTCCTTTGGGGCAAGATTCCTAGATTGCGTACAAGGGAATTTCCTACACCAACATGTAATGGAACCAACAAGAGCCAGGGGTGGGGATGAGCCATCACTACTTGATCTGGTGTTCACAGATAATGTGTTGGATATTGAAAATATTGAGTATGAACCACCAATTGGAAAGAGTGACCACTGTGTGTTGTTGATGGAGTATATCATTGAAGACATTCTTCCTGAGAGTAGAGGCACTGAGGACATGAGGAGGAACTATCAGAAAGGAGATTACATCAAAATGAATGAGCTTTTTGCAGTTATTGACTGGAGAACCTTATTTTACAACAAATCTGTACAAGAAATGTATGACATCTTTTGTGAGAAATATGGGAAGATTGTAGATTGCTGCATACCTGTCACCAAAGTAGGTGTAATTCATGCCAGAGAGAAATGGTTCGATAATGGGTGTAAAAGAGCTAAGGAGTGGAGAGACAAATGCTGGAAAAGGTATAGGAGGAGAAAAAACATAAATGCCTGGCAAACCTACAAAAGAGCAAGAAATGACTACCTAAGTAAAAGGAGAGAGGCAGAGAAAGATTATGAGAGGGACATCACCAGGAAGGCGAAAGAAAATCCCAAGCTTTTCCACAGCTTTATCAGAGGAAAACTGAAGGTAAAAGAACAGGTTTTAATGCTAAAGAGAGCGGATGGAAGCATCACTGAGACGGACGAAGAGATCTGCAAAGAATTGAACAAGGAGTTTCAGTCAGTATTTACAGTAGAAAATACCCCACCCCCTCAGATTGCAGTGATAGAAGCTCAAGGGCCGGTATTAGAGAACATCAACCTTACAGCCACAGAGGTATGCAAAGCGCTGATGGATTTAGATGTTCATAAAGCTACAGGTCCTGATGACATATCCCCTCATGTGCTTAAAAAATGCGCAAACACAATATCAGTGGCACTAAGTATCATATT
>JAXCGZ010008986.1:10000-16207 GCA_037179515.1 Halocaridina rubra
TTGAGAGAGGGGAGACATGTAGGGAAATATTGTTGAGAAAAAAAAGTCTAAAAGACCTTCAAGAATGCAAAGAAGTGTTCATTAGACGATACAGAACACAGGAAGAGATGGGAAAGATCAAAAACTTGTTGCAAGAGGCAAGAAGGTTAAATGATGAAAGAAATGAAGAAGAGAAGAAAAATTTTCGTTACAGAATACTTCCAGACAAAGGGGAGATAAAGAAGATAATGACAGAAGATCAGGGGATGGGGCCTCATTAAGATTGTTATACACAAATGCTGATGGATTAGCTGGTAAGGCAGTAGAATTAAAAGATAGGATTCACAACAGTAAGGCAGATATAGTAGCAATTACAGAGACTAAGTTGAGTGAGGACATAAACAGTGTCACAGTTTTTCCTAAGGGCTTCAGAATACTAAGGGTCGAAAGATCTGAGAGGACTGGTGGAGGGATAGCACTGCTCATAAGTGAGAGGATTCAAGTTGAAGAAATAAACTTGGCTATAGAAAGTGAGTTCAGGGAATTTCTTGTTGCTCGCATAAATACTGGGTCAGAGAACATTATAATAACTGTTGTATACAACCCACCAAGGAACCAAAATAGGCTTGAAATTTATGAGGAAAGTCATATAGGTACGATTGAAGTCATAAACTCAGTTGTTAACATGGCGCGGGAGAAAAAATGTAGGATTTTGATTATGGGAGACTTTAATCATAAAGAGATAGATTGGATAAATCTTGACCCACACAGTGGTGAGGACTCATTTGGGGCAAGATTCCTAGATTGCGTACAAGGGAATTTCCTACACCAACATGTAATGGAACCAACAAGAGCCAAGGGTGGGGATGAGCCATCACTACTTGATCTGGTGTTCACAGATAATGTGTTGGATATTGAAAATATTGAGTATGAACCACCAATTGGAAAGAGTGACCACTGTGTGTTGTTGATGGAGTATATCATTGAAGACATTCTTCCTGAGAGTAGAGGCACTGAGGACATGAGGAGGAACTATCCGAAAGGAGATTACATCAAAATGAATGAGCTTTTTGCAGTTATTGACTGGAGAACCTTATTTTACAACAAATCTGTACAAGAAATGTATGACATCTTTTGTGAGAAATATGGGAAGATAGTAGATTGCTGCATACCTGTCACCAAAGTAGGTGTAATTCATGCCAGAGAGAAATGGTTCGATAATGGGTGTAAAAGAGCTAAGGAGTGGAGAGACAAATGCTGGAAAAGGTATAGGAGGAGAAAAAACATAAATGCCTGGCAAACCTACAAAAGAGCAAGAAATGACTACCTAAGTAAAAGGAGAGAGGCAGAGAGAGATTATGAGAGGGACATCACCAGGAAGGCTAAAGAAAATCCCAAACTTTTCCACAGCTTTATCAGAGGAAAACTGAAGGTAAAAGAACAGGTTTTAAGGCTAAAGAGAGCGGATGGAAGCATCACTGAGACGGACGAAGAGATCTGCAAAGAATTGAACAAGGAGTTTCAGTCAGTATTTACAGTAGAAAATACCCCACCCCCTCAGATTGCAGTGATAGAAGCTCAAGGGCCGGTACTAGAGAACATCAACCTTACAGCCACAGAGGTATGCAAAGCGCTGATGGATTTAGATGTTCATAAAGCTACAGGTCCTGATGACATATCCCCTCATGTGCTTAAAAAATGCGCAAACACAATATCAGTGGCACTAAGTATCATATTTAAGGAGTCACTGGAGTCGGGGGAGATTCCAAGATGCTGGAAACAAGCAAATGTGATACCTATCTTCAAAAAGGGAAGGAGGGATACGGCTCTGAACTATAGACCAGTTTCCTTGACCAGCATAGTTTGCAAACTTATGGAGAAACTACTAAGGAAACATATCTCTCTTCACTTGGAATCCTTCAACTTTTTGTCAGTGAGGCAACATGGCTTCAGAGAAGGAAGATCAACAGTAACAAACTTATTAGAATTTTATGATGAGGTAAGCCAAATCTTACAGGAAAGAGAGGGCTGGGCAGATTGCATATTCCTAGACTTCCAGAAAGCGTTTGACACTGTTCCACATGGGAGACTTATTAGGAAGCTGCAAGCAATGGCTAGAATAGGTGGAAATGTCTTGGAATGGATAAAAACTTACTTAGAAGGAAGGGAACAGAGGGTTAGAGTAAGACACTCAGTGTCTGAATGGAGAAGAGTTAGTAGTGGAGTTCCACAGGGTTCAGTTTTAGGGCCACTTTTGTTCCTTGTATATGTAAATGACCTACCAGAGTCTGTAAATTCATTCATGAATATGTTTGCAGATGATGCAAAGATTGTGAAGAAAGTAAAAAACGAGAACAATGGTAGAGAACTTCAGGAGGATCTAAATAATCTGCATGAGTGGTCAGAAAAGTGGCTAATGAAATTCAATACCTCAAAATGTAAGGTAATGAGAATGGGTACAAGTGCAAGAAGGCCCAAGCTTGACTACTCGGTGGCTGGAGTACAACTTCAAGAGACAGAAAATGAGAGAGATCTAGGAGTAAACATACTGGCAGATTTGTCTCCAGAAATACATATAAATGGCGTAGTAAGGGCAGCATATGCATTCTTATCAAACGTAAGGGTAGCCTTCAGGCACATGGACAAGGAAATGTTCAGAAATATTTATGTAACCTATGTGAGGCCAAAACTCGAATATGCAGCCCCCTTTTGGAATCCGCACTTGAAAAAGCACATAGCTAAGCTTGAAAAAGTTCAAAGACATGCCACGAAACTGGTGCCAGAAATACGCAATCTCGGTTATGATGAGAGGCTGAGGGAATTAGACTTGCCATCACTCGAAGCTAGAAGAGTAAGGGGGGATATGGTGACAGTCTTTAAATTCCTTCATGGTTATGATAGAGTGGATAGGGATCGATATTTCGATATGGCTGGCTCTAGAACTAGAGGTCATAGTTTGAAGCTTCGGAAGAAAACTTGTTTGCAGGATGTAAGGAAATACTTTTTCAGTGTAAGAGTAGTTGATAATTGGAATTGGCTAAGCGAGGAGGTAGTTAATGCTATCTCAATCCATAGTTTTAAGGACAGGTATGATAAGTATCACTAAGTCTAAAAATGGAACCGATCAGGAGACGGGAAGATACGAGCTTTGGGCTCTTTCCCGTAAACACAATTAGGTAATCACAATTAGGTAATCACACCGCGCGCATTCAGTGACACACGGAATTGCTCCTCTTAAATTTTTAACTGTTTCGAGTGACTAAGTGCTTAGTGGAAAACTTTACCATAATTTCCATAAATCTGAAATCCTGCAGAGTATTGTGAGTACAAGAACTTATATTTGTTGTAAGACGAGACTGTTCATATTAAAGGAAAAAAAATTGAGAACTTTTTCGTGAGGAGAGAGAGAGAAGCTGCCGTCCAGTTCTGCCTTGAGGGAAATCTAGAAGAGTTGCCAGAGGTGGAGCCATCACATCACATTACCTAATTTTTTGTGTAAACTGGGGAAAGCTCTTAAGCCGTTTACCTGATCCTGTGGTTCTATATATTGTTAAAATCAGTATCCTTCCCATTTATATTAACTAGTTAGTTAGTTTGATACACGAAAAAATTGAATAATAAAAGAAAAAAAAATTACCAAATACCCACCTGTCAACAGTACTGAGTTAAGTTGCCAAGTAGTACAGCAGTCTTATTTTCTTCATTTTTTTTGCTTTTCTTTTAGCTTTCTCTTTTACTATTTTGTTATTTTGTATATATATTGAGTTAAATGTAAAGTCTAATCCCGTGATAACATATCTTGGTTAGCAAGTCAGTTTATCAGTTAGGAAGAATATATAACAGAAACAGGTGGGTGCCACCTCAAACACAAATTCGAATTTTCCTTCAGGTTTGACTTTTGTTTTTCTTTTTCTTTTTATACTTAAATTACCATGGTCAAGTTTTTAAGTTAAGATGTGTGTTACCAGAAAGGAGACAAACTGAGTCACTAAATAGCACTTATATGGAGATATAAAAATTCTGTGTGAAGCTAAATTAGAAGTTTTTCTCTTTTCTTTTTTTTCCTCTTTCTCGTCTTCTTTCTATATTCTGTGAGAGGGAGAACATAAAAATGAAGCCATCTCTGTCCCAAACCTCTCCCACCCATGGGTCGGGAGAAGGGGTAGTCATCAGGGGACTTAAACAGAGAATCAAGAAGTTAGAGGAAATGGTTATAAGCCTTGATGATAAAATTCGGAATATGGATGGAGAAATGAAAGAGAATGAAACACTCAGAGAACAAATAAGATCTTTGGAGGAAGCAAATAAAGCACAAGGGCAGGAGAGAAAGGAACTAGAAAAAAGAATAAAGAAGCTGGAAGGGGAAAAGAGTCAACTAGAATCTAGAATTTCTAAACAAGAAGATAAAAACAAACAGCTGAATGACAACCTAAAGGAATTAGATGTTAGTTCACTGCTCTCTTCTGAGAGAGACGAGATTGCTGCTTGGAATGTTCAGATTAAGGAAAACATTGAACAGTTCAGAAAAGAGTTCCAGGAGCTGAATATGGAAAATGATGCCATGAAAACGTCCTTTGCTGATGCACTAAAGGGGAATGTGGCAGTAAAAGAGGCTGTAAAGGTGGTGGCACTGGAAAACATACAAACAGTTGACTATAAAGAGACAGTAATCGAAAAAAATGAAAGACGTTGTGATGGAAAGGGCAAACCCACTCATCAGACAGGCACTTGATAAGGAGAAGACAGTGGTAATCTCAGGCATAAGTGAATCCCAGGAGCCAACATGGCAGGGGAGACTTGAAGAAAATAAAGCTAGCATTGTAGACCTGATAAGAAAGCTTGGAGTAGTATGTGGTCCTGAGGATATTGTAAACATACACCAACTAGGTAAATATTCGAGGGAAGGAAAGCCGAGACCAACAAAAGTAACCTTTGAGAGAGGGGAAACATGTAGGGAAATATTGTTGAGCAAAAAAAGTCTAAAAGACCTTCAAGAATGCAAAGAAGTGTTCATTAGACGATACAGAACACAGGAAGAGATGGGAAAGATCAAAAACTTGTTGCAAGAGGCAAGAAGGTTAAATGATGAAAGAAATGAAGAAGAGAAGAAAAATTTTCGTTACAGAATACTTCCAGACAAAGGGGAGATAAAGAAGATAATGACAGAAGATCAGGGGATGGGGCCTCATTAAGATTGTTATACACAAATGCTGATGGATTAGCTGGTAAGGCAGTAGAATTAAAAGATAGGATTCACAACAGTAAGGCAGATATAGTAGCAATTACAGAGACTAAGTTGAGTGAGGACATAAACAGTGTCACAGTTTTTCCTAAGGGCTTCAGAATACTAAGGGTTGAAAGATCTGAGAGGACTGGTGGAGGGATAGCACTGCTCATAAGTGAGAGGATTCAAGTTGAAGAAATAATCTTGGCTATAGAAAGTGAGTTCAGGGAATTTCTTGTTGCTCGCATAAATACTGGGTCAGAGAGCATTATAATAACTGTTGTATACAACCCACCAAGGAACCAAAATAGGCTTGAAATTTATGAGGAAAGTCATATAGGTACGATTGAAGTCATAAACTCAGTTGTTAACATGGCACGGGAGAAAAAATGTAGGATTTTGATTATGGGAGACTTTAATCATAAAGAGATAGATTGGATAAATCTTGACCCACACAGTGGTGAGGACTCATTTGGGGCAAGATTCCTAGATTGCGTACAAGGGAATTTCCTACACCAACATGTAATGGAACCAACAAGAGCCAGGGGTGGGGATGAGCCATCACTACTTGATCTAGTGTTCACAGATAATGTGTTGGATATTGAAAATATTGAGTATGAACCACCAATTGGAAAGAGTGACCACTGTGTGTTGTTGATGGAGTATATCATTGAAGACATTCTTCCTGAGAGTAGAGGCACTGAGGACATGAGGAGGAACTATCCGAAAGGAGATTACATCAAAATGAATGAGCTTTTTGCAGTTATTGACTGGAGAACCTTATTTTACAACAAATCTGTACAAGAAATGTATGACATCTTTTGTGAGAAATATGGGAAGATAGTAGATTGCTGCATACCTGTCACCAAAGTAGGTGTAATTCATGCCAGAGAGAAATGGTTCGATAATGGGTGTAAAAGAGCTAAGGAGTGGAGAGACAAATGCTGGAAAAGGTATAGGAGGAGAAAAAACATAAATGCCTGGCAAACCTACAAAAGAGCAAG